>BGNK01001275.1:65147-138739 GCA_003297005.1 Symbiodinium sp. clade A Y106 | reverse complement strand
CCGCACGCACTGCACGCACCGCCCGCACTGTATGCACTCACCGTGCGCACTGTACGCACGCACCGCGCGCACTGTACGCACGCACCGCGCGCACTGTACGCACGCACCGCGCGCACCTTGCGTACACGCACAAACACCGTATCGCACACTGGCGGAACCCCTAACCGCACAGGTTCTCAAGTGCTATCCAACAGAATCCTATTGAATTAGCTAAGTTTCCACCTTGTTCTCAAATTCTCTATTCTCTTTCGCTTGGTTCGCGCCTTGCTCTCAAATTCGCTAGTCTCTTTCGAGCGATTTGCTCCTTGTGTTCTCAAGTTTTGCTATTTTTTTGATCGGTTCGCTTCGTTTTCACTCTTTCGCTTGGTTTGCTCTTTGTTATCAAATTCTCTAGTCTTTTTCGAGTGGTCTGTTCCTTGTTCTGAAATACTCTAGTCCCTTTCGAGCGATTTGCTCCTTGTTCTCCAATTGTCTAGTCGTTTTCGAGCCGTTTGCTCCATGTTCTTAAATTCTCCAGTCTTTTTCGAGCGGTTTGCTCGTTGTGCTGCCAAATTTCGAGTTTTTTTCGAGCGGGTTTCTTTTTTCAAATTATCCAGTCTTTTTGGAGCGGTTTGCTCCTTGTTCTCAAAAAGTCTCTAGGTTTTTTCGAGCGGTCTGCTCCCTGTTCTCAGATTCTCTGCATATGCCTCTCGAGCTGCTTGCTCCTTGTTCTTTCTCTTCGAGCGGCTTGATCCCGTATTCTCAAATTGTCTAGCTTTTTCAAGCGATTTGCTCCTTGTTCTTCGATAAATTATGAAGCCTTTTTCGAGCGGCTTGCCCCTTGGTCTGAAATTTTCTTTCGAGCGGCTTTTGCTCCTTGTTCTCAAATTCTCTAGTCCTTTTCGAGCGGTTTGCTCCTTCTTCTCTCCTGGGCCTTGCCGTTGTGACAACCTCCTCTCGCGGGACTCCTGCCCTTCGGAGGCTCCCGGCTCGATGCCTTGCTTTGGGCAGACTGCCTCTCCACGCTGACGTTTTGCCCTTTCTTTCTGCGTTTCGCCCCCCTCCCTTAACTCTCCTTTTCTTTCCCTTCCCTTCCTTGCCCTTCCAGTCCTTTCCGCTGCCCTTCGTTCCTTCTTCTCGCTCCCTTTACCCTGCCCTTTTCCTGCTTGCTTCTCCACTTCCCTGCCCTCTTCCTTTTCTTCCGCTCTCCCTGTCTCTCTGTCTCTCTGTCTCTCTGTGTCTCTCAATCCCTCGGTCTCTCTGTCTCTCTGCACCCAGTCTGTCTGTCTGTCGCTCTGTTTCTCTGTTTCTCTTTCTCTCACCGCCGCTTTCCATCGTCCCGCTTGGTTTCCCTTCGTCTCTCGTTTTGTCTCTCTCTCTCTCTCTTTCCCTCTGTCACCCTCTCTTCTTTCCACTTACTTCTGTGTCTCTGTCTTTCTGTCTCTCCGTCTCTCTGTGTCTTTGTCTCTCTGTTTTATGTCTCTTTATTCTTTTGTTCCTTCGGCTTTAGACCCCCAAACCCAGGGAGCGAAAAAACCTTGTACGGCCGATTGGGTTGTTTCTTGGCTCCTTAAAGATTCTTTTGTTCCTTCGGCCTCAAACCCCCAAACCCAGTCCGTGAAAAAACCTTGTATGACCTGTTAGGTGGTTTTTGCCTCCTTAAAAAGTAATTGCTTCCTTCTGCCCTGGACCCCAAACCCTGAGGATCTGAACCGGGCGCGCAAAAGACCCTCAGCGATAAAGTGATGAGGAGCCTTTTCGGGGTGTGAAAAAAGCCCCGCCCATACCTGAGCCGCTTGGAAACAACCGAAGTACAGTGGCATTTCATGGTAGGGTCTAATAATCTTCGTTGATGCGACATGTTTTTGTTATGTTTTGTCGGCACGAAAACTGGGTGCTTGGAAAGAGGAGAAAAACGGTGTCATGTCATCGTCAAGTCGAGAAAGCTTTGTTAATGGGGCCGGCCTTGATCGTGGGAGTTTCCAAGATGCCAAGAATGCGAGCGTCTTTGAGCAGTGGCACTCGTGCTTGCTAGCGGGTAAGTATTGTTTGTTGCTGGCAAAAGGCGAAACGCAGTGCTAGTTCGTTGCCAAGTTGAGGAACCTTCGTTGATGGCGCTTCGTTTGATTCTGGGAGTGGAAGGGGCTCTTTAATCGGGCCTCGCCCGGCGAAATGCAGGTGCTGCTTTTGAGGTTGGTGTGTAGCAGCTGAGGGACCCGCAGTTTCGCCTTCCAGCACATCTCTTCGATATTTATGCTTTTTTCGGTTTCAATCTCCTGCTGCTGGTCCTTTCGAAGATGACGCAGGAGAAGAAGAATGCAATAGTACATGACGCGAACGAACGTACTTGTCTGCTGTTCTCCTTTCCGAAGTTGTGGCGCCGAGACATCATCCGATACTGCTCAGGTTGGCTTGCCTGCTACCGTCCTTTGATAGTTTCTGTTCCGTTAACGTCTTTTTCGGAAGCAGTGGGAGTAAATCGACAAGTCAGAACGTGCCTTGAACCCCAGATGTTCTCTGTAGCCTCCAGCAAACTGCTTGTCGCTTAAAGTCGACGACAAGTTTCAAAGCTGTTGCTACCTGCGCTCAGAAGTCGTTTTGGCTTCCTGTCGTTAGTTGCTGTGCGTTTTGCATGATCACCGTTATAGACTAACCTTCCATTGGGTCCCAGGGTGAGCAAATGTGGGGCCCAAGTTGCACACCGCTTTTTTTCGCGTGGCAACAGGCTGATGTGACCGTAGCTTAAGGCAAGCTCACACAAAGTTTACCTGGCTTCGGCCGTTTGCAGCTTACCCGCGGTATGCTTTGATTGAGGCCATCTTGCTTGACTGGTTTCGCTCTTCCATAATCATGCTTTGTGCTGGGGCTCACCGGTTTATGCACACCACGGAGCTGTAAGGTTGTCACACTAGGCAGATCCAGGCGGTTGCCGATGTCCAATGCAACCAATGCTGTTTTGATGTGTCAACACAGCTTGTAACAATTCCAAAATGCCGAGGTGATGGACAACTCCTCCAGACACTACGAGGTGGGCACATGGGGGAGAGTACCAGGTGATTTTTGCAGACTTTTGTGGTCTTGTGGAGCAGATTTCTTTCTTGCCATCTCAGTGTGTCAGGTTCGGTATGAGCTGGATCAGGCTTGACTCTGACTGTTGAGGGGATATGCGAAGCAGCAGGTGGAGTCGCCGACATCACCCAGGTGGGTACCGGAACGTGACCCAGACGTCATGTCCAGGTATTGCGGCCTCTGCGCGGGTACTCTTCGTGCAGGCTGCGAGCCATTGCGCAGGGAGTTTAAGTTGTTGTCAAGCTGAGCCTCCAAAGTGAATCCAAATAAGGTTCAGGCTTTGCAACAGCCGGCTATGCGAGGTTCGTGTTGCGGAAAACTGGAGATGCATCAAACGGCACGCCGTGGCACGAGAAGGATGTTGGCAACCGGTGCATATGGCGCCAACGATCGCCGGAGACCCGGTTTGCTCGCTTCTTTGATGGAGAGAATGGAGGGTTTCTATGATAGCAATTGATGGCAGACGCTGAGGTACATAGTTGTGAAGCGATTGATGTTGAGGCGTCTATGGGAGTTCTGTGTTGTTTTGCTTGCGCTTTGATTTGAGTTCCTGTGATTGTCCGACAGGTTGCAAGATTTGTTCAAATCCTGTCTGAAGCAGTTGTTCCAGGAAGTGCTGCCGTTTCATGCCGATTCCAACGCAAACCCAAGCTGCAAGGCGCAGTTGTAACCCGGCAACAGAGGGCCAGGGGCTCTTCCTTTTAATCTCATGTACTTCCTTTCGTCTTGAGTACATACTTTGCTTGCAGGCCTGGGAGGACTTACAGATTGTGGCCCCAACTGGCAGGTCTTTACAACGCTGGTCGCGAATCCCGCTGGCGAAGCCTACCTGTTCACAGAGACAGGATTGATGTTGAGGGCTTAGGTCTCGATACAGGCCTAGCCTCCACAGCTTGGACCTGGACAACAGGCGGTGGGTGCCGATCTCTGGGACAGGGGACTGGTCTGGATGCAGATTTTCACATACCCAAATGCGGAACAGTGAGGCTAGTCGCATGGGACGTGTCAAACTGATGGTCTGGATCCTTTGAGCAGCTTCAAAATTTCTGTGAGTCGCCCCCCATGTCACCTGGGAAAACTATCTTTGTCCATGTCGCTGCTGGGCTCCGACTGTCGGCCTGCTTTCGGGGGGCACATCGGTGGCGCATTTTCTTCGAGCCATTGCTGGCTGCAAGGAGCATTCCTGGTCATCTGGGAACGGGCTACAGCTGGAGCGATCCCGCTTGCTATGTGCGGCTCTCCGGTTTGAACATGATGCTCGTACGCAGCGGGTATGCCCCTTCGGCACTCAACGACCTGCCTAAAATCCTGCACTTCAATCATGGACGGTCTTTCAATCAAGCAGTCCTGTGGAGACTGGCGCGTCAGCAGCTGCAGTCGCGTGGAACCCGTACCGGGAGTCCATGGATCGATGCGGAGGGCAAGGAGATGACAAGTTACAACATCGTGACGACTTGTATGAGACGGATAGCCTGGACAACGGGAGGTTGCTGACGCCCGTGGCAGGTCAAGGGCATTTCGCGGTCTGGCTGCCGACATGAAGGCCGATATAGATGATGATGATGAGGTTTTTGTACTTTGCCCCCGGTAGGGGGTGGGTGTAGGAACTTCTGTAAACTCCTGCCTCTTCATCCAACCGAGAGAGGAGAAGATCCCATCCCAGATTCTTAATCCTGAAATGCTCGATCAATCATTCCTAGGTCCAGACCCGTGCCGGGCGCAGTGAAAATCCCCTCCCAGATCTTGCATCATGAGTTGTCTATTCAACAGCGCCTGGCCCGTGCCAGGCGTTTCCTTAGAAGCCACTGCTGCTTGCAGACCATTCTGTGCTGGTCGTCGGCGGCCGCCTTTGTTGCCTTCATCTTAGGAGCCAGGCTTGGGGCTGCTCCGATGTTTCCCTTTCGCGGGAGTTTATAGTGTTCAAGAGCTCTGATGACCATGTTTTAATGTCAAGTTATGTTTGTGATTCGTACCCGTACAAGTAGTGGTCGTAGTTTCACAACCATCGTCACTGCTATCATCATCATAATCATCATCACCACTATTGTGATGGTTGCTATTTGTGCATTAGAAGGCATGTTGTATTGGCCTAACACGCACGGCGCGATCCTAGTCCACCCCAGCATCGCGGGCTCAGGGGTTTCGCGATGGGTTGCAGCCCCTTGATTCCAAGCACATATGATGCACCATATCAACTGCTAGTTTATTGAAACCCTGCGCAGACATGTCTGTATGTATGTACAAGATAGTAGAGGTACATGTACGTATGTAATGCATGTATGTATGCATGGGTGTATGCATTCATGCATGTATGAACGGATTTATTTGTCATTGTTTGCTCGTTTGTTTGGTTGGTTGGTTGTTTGCTGTTTCTTTGTGTGTATGTACAGTATGTATGTATGTATGTATGTACGGTAGGTATGTATGTATGTTGCAGCACGCATGCACTCGTTCTGTTCGGCCACCTTTTCGCAGGTCCTCCCCACCTAAATGAAGGACTCCTGCCATCCACCACATGATAGATGCCTTCAGCTCTCGACGAATTGCGAGTTTGAAGTCCCGAGAGGCTGATGCAGAAGAAGTCCGAGGAGCCTGGGCAGGCTTTTGAACCCTAGGGCTTCAGGGCTCCAAGATTACAGAGCGAAGTCCCTTCACAGAGAGCCTTGTTGCTGGCATCCCCCTTGCAAAGGAGAGGCATAGCCCGCACAAGTTTCTCAATACAGAATATGTTGAAGATACCCCTGTCCCTCTAAAGACCACACCAAGCTCCAAGACCTCAGATAGCCATTCGAAAGATGCCTATTCTTGTGAGCATAGTCGTTCTACCAGTAATGGCGATGATACTCATGACGAGGATGAAGACAGTTTTTTACGACGAAGCAGAGATGATGTAATCGTGCACCGGCCGCAATGATGATGGCATGGTTTTCTAAGTAACAACTTCGCCAACATTAGACGCAGACGGGCGCGGTAGTGACGCAGGCCCGGCAGCCGGCAGAACCACCATGAAGCATCTACTTCCCTCAAGCCTTGTGCTGTTGGTGCTCGCTTGGCGTGTGCATGTGACACTTGCCATGAGACAGGTCATCCAGGAAGGGAGTTTATGGTTTATGGAGCTTCGGGTTTATGGTCTGGGGCGGTTCATTGGTTTACTAGTTACCTTGCCTTGACTATTTGACCTCAGCCCTACATTGACTAGTCATAAAAGGACTTGCATCGGCAGCGGTAGGATCAAGGATGAAGTCTAGGGCCTGGGTTCTCCGACGTGCATCCCTAACAGCCCACTGCCCTGCACATTCGTAGGAGATTTGGAGATTAGGGCGTAGGCTTCAGGCTTGAATCTTCTTCGGAAGCTTCTGAGGCTTGTCTCATCCTACCACAGTCATCACCATCACCACCATCTTCACCACCTCCACTAGCACCACGACCGCCGCCATCGCATTGTTATTATGGATCTTGCTTCCGCAGGCTCCTGTTCCAAAGCAGTACGTGGTCGTTTCGAGCTCAGAGCGTCAACACCTCATAAGCCAGATCCCACTCCCCGTGCTCTCTGCCAGACTGGCGTGATGGTGGCGCCACAGAAGGACGATAGGTCAGCGGGGCGGCTGGTGACTCATAGAATCATAGAACCCACAGAATAACGTTCATTATGTAGCATGGAGAGTCTCTGTGATCGTACTTTGATTGTAGATTTGCCCATTTACATAAGCGAATGAGTCACCCGCCGTCAGCAGCGGCCGGGACAGGATGGGAGACGGAGAGTGGGGGTTATGTGGGTTTCAGGCCTTTGAGGCAAGCTGTTGCCCTTCTTTGGAGGAGTCCGTTGCTCGCCCACTGGTCCCTGGCCTGCAGACATGTGTCAAACGTGTCACAGACGTATCCTCTCAGGGTGGGCGGCAGGGTGACTCGCTGCTGCCCCGGCCTCAGCTTATCTAGCTTCGGACTGGCAGCTTTTGCTTCCAATCATTTGTTGAGTTGTCGTATGCAGTTGGTGATCTTGCCATACCTTCGGAACGGAGTTGCCAGGCCAGCGTCCTGTGTTGCCTGTGAGGGGCTTATAACCCATGTTTGTCTTCTTTCCGATGCACACGGCTGAAAGGATATCGGATAAAGCATCCTCCGAGGTACAGACCACGGCCAGCCTTTGCAGGCCTCACTTCAGAATCTCAGAATAACACTTTTCATCCTTGCGCCTTTGGCGAGTCTTTCAGGGCGGCCTGCGAAGCAAACGCTGCATTCCGAGACCACATGGAGGAGCCACAGTGATCAAAGCACGGCGCGACTGAGCTTGCCTGTCCATGCCTGTCCTTTCCGAGGACAGCTACGTGATCATCGACCCGTTCTTTGTCCCGGGCTCGTGGCAGAGATGCGGGTCAGGGGGGAAGGATGGGAAAGGGATTCTTACTTTGTTGAGGAACAGCACGGCGAGCACTGGGGCTACTTTGCCATCTACGACGGGCATGGCGGCCGGCAGGCCGTGGACTTCTGCGAGGCCTCCCCGTCAAGAGCGGAAGTACTTTGGGCATGGCACAGTGGTACAGTGCATGGGGATGTCGAACTTTTCCTTCAGACAAAGCTCCATGGCTTGGTGCTGGACGAGCTCCGGAACGTCACGGGGCAGGGCTTTCTGCTGCTCTTCATCCTTCTTCCATGTTCTGCTGTGTTGCGCGAACCTGTTCAAAGGATGGCCAGGGAGCCTGTGGCAGACGAAGTGGTCGGTGAGGCACTTTCCAGGCGGATTGCTCGCATCACAGTTGCAACATGTTGCAACCCTTGCACGGTGCACTGGCACTGGTTCTCTGAAGGGCCTTCCGCCGAATGGACGAGCGGCTCAAGCCTCGCCCTTGGTGCCAATGCCAAAGCTTCGATGCAGGTGGCCTTTCCCTTCTGTGGATTTCCTTCAACTCTTGGCCGTCTTGGCCTTTTGCCGAGGCTGCTGGGCACTTGGCGATGCGGCTGCACCGCCACCGTTGTGCTCGAGCTCGGACGTGAGAGCGAAACTGTTGGGATTTAGCGTTTAACAGCTAGCCAGCAGGGACTTTTCAGACTTGTGTCGGGCCCGAGGTGCTGGCACGCCGCACGGCATCGGGGCTGCGACTCCATGTGGGGGTCTCACTTCACCTTGTCTTCAGCAACTTCTTGCCCTGTGCGAGTCCGCGAATGTGGGCGATTCGCGGGCCATTGTCCTGGAATCCGGCAGCAGGGGACCTGAGGCGAGGAGGCAGGCTCGGCTCATCTCGATAGCGTTCTGCTCCGAGGCGAGTGCCGGCTCAGCCAAGACCACAGGCAAGGCCCTGTGCTTGGCGCGTCTTGCAGCGATGACGTTGGGACTCGGGCTGACTCGGGCACAAGTCACAAGCCGACGGATCCTGCCGAAGTCCATCGGGTGCTAGCCGAAGGCCAGGAGTTCTGATCTGAACATCGCTGGACCCTGACCGCTGCCGCGATGGCAAACTGAAGACTGGAGAGAGTCTCTGCTTCTTTTTGCTTTCGTACAATTGGCCGCGAGGCGGCTCGTGGCACGTGGCCGGGTGGCCGGACGCTGCCTTGGTTCCTGTGGAAGCATAGCAATCGCACTCGGCCATACATTCAGTTCAGTGCCGTTTTGAGCTGGGAGATGTGCCCACTGCTAACTTGGAAGGGAAATGCCTGGCCAATGTGCTGTGACCCATGGGAGCGGTCATCAGAACCTTCCATGGAAGAACAGAAACGCAAGCCCGCGTAGCTAAAACCCCACTCATGTAAGGCAAACCTGAAATACACAGGCTCGAACTGATCCAAATCTCGAAATTGAGCAGTCGTATGCTCCGCGTAAACTGCCGACGCCAAAGCTGCCTGGTCAAGCTCTCCTTACATAATGTATACTGGGCCTATCTGTTTTGCTTGTTGGTCTGTCCAAGACCCTTCAAAGATGCCGTTCTGAAAACCACGGCAGTGCACATCATCCTGCGAAGACTCTCGTGTGCGAATGCGTAACAACCCAACCACGAGTTTCGCGTGAGCTTGCGCAAGCTCAAAGAGTTTCCGAAAAAGATTTGGCGATGGGCTTTGATCGCCGCTCATCTGGGTGCGCTTTCGATGCTTTCGGCAGTCATCTGTAACTTGGCGCCGAGGCCAGCTCGCGGTCAGCCGTGCGCTGGGAGACCACGCTCTGAAAAGAGCCGGCCGGGTGCCCAAACCTACAAATCAAACAGCAACTTGTACACGCATGGCAGTATGGAAGAATCATATGTATAAGTGTATGATTCAGAATAGCCGCGATGATGGCAACAATTGAAATAAGATACAATCTAAAGCCAACAAGCATAGTACAAGTACGAAGAATTCCATGCTTGGAAATGTTTGCACTGATGGTTTTTGTCATGAGCGCAAAATGGATGCCATCACTGGCAGCAATGAATGCGATGGAAGTAATTCTTCAGAACAAGCAGCAGCAGTGATATTTGGGCAGTTTCAATTTGCATGGCAGGCTTCGCGTTGAGCACCTTCCCCCTTTCACTCACAGGCACCCCCAGTCAAAGAAGCAATGTCCCCAAAACGAACGTTGAATCGAATTTATCTCCGCTGAAGCCCAACCTTTTCGTCGTCATCGCTTGTTGATGTAGCCAGCGCCACTCGTCGTCACAACCTCCACCCAGATCTTAGTTCGCCGCCGAGGCGGCCTCCATACGCTACAGTATCGTACCTTTGTCTCCAGATGGCAGCAACCACTTGAGGGAGACAATCCTGCACCGCATGCACCACAGCACCATGAGTAGGAGGAACCTTTTTCGGCTCTGCTGCTTTAGTTTCCCGACACCCCCGGTAGAAGTTCCCCAAGGGCTCCGAGCCTCAGGTGTGTCCTGGCATCCGCACGTTCGCACGCGAAGCGTTTCGCAGGAGCAGAGTGCAGAGCCATCGAAGATCATCGCACTTTTCGGACTTGGGGTCTAGTCTAGAGCGTCTCGGCTCCTTTCCGGCTTTTCTATCGGATTCCCTTCTGTTCGAAAGTCATTGGAACCAGGAGTCAAGGCTTTGACCTAAATTCTTGCGGAGAGATGGCACAGCTGAACCGAGATGGCGGAAACGAGAGGACGCTGTGCTGGTCATTGCGAGTGATGGCCTTTGGGACGTGAGACTCGGAACACAGCTCTGCATCACGCGGATTTGGCTGCCTCTTCCAAAATCTGCCACAATTGACTTCAGCAGATACTACCATGATCACAGTCTTGCTTTTGTTTAAACGTCTGAACTCGCCATATAATTTCTGTGATCACTACTACACTACCGGGTTCGAGATTGTCCTTGCATCTTTTTCATTGCTTTTCTGGGTCCGCGATGGTTTTTGTTCGGGAAGTTGGGAGTGCATGTGGTGATGATGCAGATGCGGATACTGCTGTTGCTCTTGCTATTGCAGGTGCTGTTCCTTGGAAAGACGAAGATTATGTCAGCGATGAAGACGAGGTTGACAACAATGACGTTGACGATTAAGATGATGGTGATGACGATAATAGCGCCGGTTGCGCGGGTACTGTTGATGATAATTGTGGCAAGGACAGCTATGCTGCACACAATGGCCGCATCATGATCACTTTGTGGATGTGATGCTGTTGATGGTGTTGCTGATCGTGGCGACCACTGAGAAGATGATCGGGGCAACGAGGATGAGTCGGCTGGGGATGATTGAACGAATGAATGAATAAAGGAAAGGAGTAGAACGGAATGAAATGAAATGAATGAATGGAATGAAATGCAGTGAAATGAAATGACAGAAATGAATGACATGAATGCATGAGTGGACTGACGCTGACGATCTGACGGTGATGTCGACGGTGCTGTTTTGCCGACGAGGTGTTGGCAGTTTTGTGTTGACTGCCGGCAAATGTGGCGCAGCGGAACGCATGTCGCACGCTTGGTTTCAGGTCCGATGGCCATGCGCGGGCCGTGGTCGAGCGCACTGTGGCCAAGCGCCTGCAGGATAAGGCGGGTGGTAGACATTTACCATAGGATGTTGGTCAGTAGCGCAAATATGATAAGGGCAATTTCTGAGCACAGTCATGGCACACACACACACATACACACACCCCATCTCACGTATAGCATCTTCACCATCACAGCTGTCTTGACCGTCACCACCAACATCATCGTCGCCGTCATCACCATCATCATCTCCAGCACCACTACAAGCTGGAGTGGCTATTGATGCTATTGCAAGCCTACTGCTGCATCTTAGCCTCCCGACTGCAAGGCGCTTTGCGGCATACTGAAAGACATCTGAAAGACTCTTGATGTGTCCTCTAACACGAGTGAAAACAAAGCCCACATTTTGGTACTTACCCGCTCCACCTCAATGAATAGAGACACATGCAAAAACGGATTCACACCTCCCAGCATGCTCACGAACCTTGAGTCTTCACGTAGACGGCATGTGCCGAAGCAAGCAAGATGCAAGTACCGATGGACTCTCCACCTTTTCAGCCGCACGAAAAAGCGCAAGGGAGCCAAAAGGAATGCACAAGTGAGCATCGCACACACCCGATGTTGATGTGGGTCAATCCTCAGCAGCATAAAATAGGATCACAAAGACGGCATGAATGTTGGCTTGTAACATTGACATTTGACAGCAGAGCATAGTGATGCATAGAAGCAGTACGAAACACCACCACCACCACCAGGTGGAGGAGGAGCAGGAGAGGAGAAGAGGAGGAGGACGAGGAGGACGAGGGCAAGAGCACTATCATGCCCAATGACATGCGGAACGTCACATTCAAGATCAATAAAAATAATTGAGACCACGACAGCAACAACAACACCAACTCCAGACACGACAGCAGCCAGATTAGTTTGGGTTTCAGTAGGAAAAGTCCGGATAGTCCAACATTGCCTTTATCTGTACCAGTTCGTCTTACCCAAACCCACTGTTGGAACAGTAGTTCTGGCATGACCCGCCAGGTGCCCGAGATTTTGATCAACACGGCCCTCCGTGCAGGTGGCGCTGGTACGGATCTTGCCTAAGTAGGTCTTTGGTAAAACTCAAGCCCCAGAACCCCAAGGAAGCTGCAAGGGAGACTTCTGAAGCTCCAACCTATTCCTGAAATCCTGAACGCCCTGAGCCACAACAGAACCTCCCCGGGCCCACTCCCAACAGACAAAACGGCGCCAGGCTCCACGGACAATACCACTGCCTTGGTCGCCTTCTTCGGCAAGGAGTCTTTTGCTGGCAGTGGTCAAGATGTTCGTTTCAATGGCTTTTCCCTTTCCAAAACTTTTACACCGACTCTCACGAAACAGCTCTACAGCCTGTCTAACCCGCCGCGCAGGAGACTGTGCAACTGAGCCCGTCTATGAGTCTATGAGGCAGTGGGCGAGAGATAGGGTCCCAAGCGCAGGAGAGGTCACATGGAATTATGACGTAGGGACCCAAGATGCGAGAGATGAACCAAGATGTGATATCAAAAATTACAGGATCGAAGTGAGTGTGCGAGCACATTATGAGATCTGTCGTTCGCGCTCGCAAGAAGAAGGTTATAATAATACCGTGAGAACGAGTGAGTACGACATGAACATGGTGAATGAAGAGAACACACAAAGACCCGGCGAATGAGTGAGCCCCTGTGTACACACCTTTTGTAATCATGTGTGTGCTCTCTCCCTCTCGCTGTCTCTCACTCATCTTTCTCTATCTCCCTTTAGAGCCACTGTGAGGATATGGTTGTAAGGAGGAGAAAGAAGAGAGCGACCGCGCGAATCGTATTGATAAACAGCACAAAAAGCTCATTGACAAGTTCATGCTTTTCGCTACATTATCATTACGGGCTAGTAAGAACACAAGAAGCCCACACAAATAATGCAGCATGAAGGGTGAAGAGAGAATAAACGGGTGAATTCTCCAAACGCTTAGACACGGCGCCAACGCCACGGTATGGTTTCGGATTTTTTTTTGACTTGTGTCTTGCTGGCTACAGCACGCATTCGTCATTTCTTATCTGAATTCTAGGCCTGCTGGCCTCCTGGCTGCTACGCGGTTTCTTGCCCAGGGGGTGTGCCCCTCTCCGCCGTAGCGCTTGCGAATGCTCGATTCTGTTTTGATGTTTGCCCTGCTGGCTACAGCACGTCGCTCCTGCCACTGCTAATGCCGCCGCCGCTGCCACTTCCGCCGCTGCCACTTCCACTGCCGCTGCCGCAGCTTCTGCCACTGACTGGTTCGACGTCTGTTGTTTAACTTTTGAAAGGTTGAAACAAGTGATATCGTTTTGCGTCTTGCTGGTGTAGGGGTGTAGGCTATACAGTAGTGTCCAGCGGAGGGTCTAGGGGTGTAGGGGCGTAGGCAGGGAATCGTTCCTTTTCGCTCCTGCGCTTGCGGTGCGGTTTGTTGCGGTACGGTGTCGAGCAATACTTTGCTGCACGGTTCGTGTCGGCGCGGAAACGGTTCGGTGCGGTACTGTGGCATTGTATTGTTGAAACGCCCATGGACAAAGGCATGAGGATCTAAGTTTGGAATGTCATTGCTTGCCCCACATGTTGGTTTGCACAGTGGCTCCGAACCCCCAATGACAAGTGTTGTGAAACTCGTGGCAACTTCTTGAAGTGTTCCAGCAACCAACGAGGGATCTCTATGTTGCCCCAAGTGTTTTCCATCCTGTTCAATGACGCAGCATCATTAGTGAACATGCCTTGAACCCTGTCTGGCATCCCCATGTGTGATGGGTCTACGATGAAGTGGTAATGCCTGGTATTGGGTTCCCCCTAGGTAGCTCAAGACTTGGAGGTTCCTTGCCCCCCGCGAAGACGCAAGTGAACAACCTGCTGGCCAGTAGCATCTCAGGCGGCATTCTGCAGTCAAGCTTGAGAGTGTCTTGTTGGATGGTCCCATTCGGTCTCCACATATCGGAGCAGAGGATGTGAAGCTGGTAGGTGACAGCTAAGACGGGAGTCGAGCGAGGTGAGACCGTCGGCGGCCTGCCTTCAGAAAATGAGGATTCGACAACAGGGTCTCCATACGGTCATGAGGCCTAGGGCGACATCGGGCATGGGTTTTGGCACTTGGCTCTGCATACTTTGCTTTTCCCTATCTGATTTTGTTGGTGCCGGCCCTGTAGCCCCTGCATTCATTCCATTCCCGTGATGGCGTCCGTTCTTGTGGTAACCTTACCTAGAAGCCCGCATACAAATTGCTTGCTGGCCCTTACAGTTTGCAATTTCACCGGGTTTGGCTTCTTAGCGAAGGGTGCAAGTTGCAAGCCTGCGAGTCCACCTGCTGCAATGCAGACATCTGTTTCACACAAATGAGACTCGACCGGGTCCTGGAGAAAAACAGCTGCAAGTACTGCCACGGCAGCCTTGGAGGCACTGGAGTTTGTGTATCTCCGCCGGCATGCAAGAGTTGTAAGGTTTAGGGTTGAGCAGTTGCCATCGTTGCATTGCTGCTTTGACTGTGAGCAGCTCGACACGCATGTTTGTTCCAGTATCTGTATCTACGTTTTTATAGTTGTTTCACTCTCAATGCAAGTATATACATGCATGAGTCCAAACCGGTGTACATACGGGCACATACGTTTATGTTTTTGTGTAGACATTTGCTGAGACTGCTTTTTGCCCGCAGCCGCGTAGCTTCAATATTGGGAGCGCCCGGTTCACGATCGGGACCTGGAGGCATCCCGCCGTCATAAGTGCAAAAACTGATTGTATCTTCTATCTTTCTTGATGTCGCACCCATGTCGGCAGCCGTAGTGTGGGAATGCTGCTAGTGTTGGGACTGCGTTGGACATGAATGCGGCTATTTCTGTCCGCCACTGTTGCTACCACCCGGGGGTAGTGGCCTCCGTTTTTAATTATTTCAATTATTCGATTCCCGGCCCGAACTAAATAGTTTACATATATTAAATAGGATAAATACTATAAAAATAGAATAAATAATGTTAAATCCTGGGGAGGGGTCCGGGGGGGTCCTAGGCCCCGGGAACTGAATAATAATTTACATATTGCGGAGGCCTCCGGATTTAAAGTTATTTAAACTATATAATTCCAGGCCCGAATTAGACAGGATATGTGCCCTCACTCCGCCCGTGCAAGTTGAAGACCTCCCCATGATGACTTCCTGTGGTAGAAGTCCGATGTCGCAGGAACTTCGAAGCCTTTACAGTGGCGAGACGGGGGCCTGGGACTTGGCACGAAGAACGCCGGCTTCTTGTCCAGATGCTTGCGACTAGCGAAATCGTGCAAGTTTGCAACGGGCCTGTCGCTTTGGTTGAAGTGGGGGCAGCACTTTTTTGTTGCGATTGCACTCGAGCACTCTGACGTCTACTGTGATGGAGTCCAAGTCAACTCTGCGCGCAAAGGTGCTTCAGACTCTCATGCAGCGGAGCCTCCTGACCGGCATGAGGTCTTGCGGAACGACCACCCCGAACTGCACTCAGAGTCCATAGCAGGAGCTGCACGAGCGACTGGCTTTTCTGGATGGTTTCGATCGAAGCCAGCGCCTGAGTTCCCCCAGCTAAGGCCTTGCAGGTGCGCCAGACCTGGGCCAGACAGGGATGAAAATGTAGGGACCCCAGAGCCTGCGGGTATTCGGGTACTTGTTCAGTGACTAACGGGTATGGCCATGACTTCGTGGCCATTGTGTGTGGGGACCACCCAACACAATAAACATGCAGCAGTGGTGGAATCTCGTTTGGTACCACGGGGACAGCCTAGTTCATGCGTTGGCCTTTGCATGCAGCTCATAGACGCCGGGTGTAGACGCGGCGCTGATGTGCATGCAGGTGGACGGTGGAAGGATTGGTGCATGTTTCTCGCCATGTGTTTTGTGGCTGAAGTTGTGCGAGTATCTTGTTTGTGTTGTCCCGAGTTCGCAGCTTGTTTGAGCGACTCAGAGAAATGCATCAACTGGTGTTGAAAAGAGGATGCGGATAGGTGTCGATACTGAGCTGTTGATCAGCGAGTGCTTGGAGTTGGCATTTGTGTTTCGACAATGGATGTGACATGTGCGACTGATTGATGATTGTTTCGGTGATGAGTTTTATAATTGCGTTGGTGATGAAGACACAGGCGAAGAAATCATAGAGGCTCAAGGCTTTCGGAATTGTTTTAATGATTGCCTTAATAGGGGGGTTGAGATGATTTGAGTATGGAGTGTGAGATGGCTTTCATGGAATGATGCTTCTTGCCAGTCTGCAATTGTGCCGTTGCACAACCAATGCTGGGACTTGGGCTTGGTTTGTTTGAAGCTCTTGAAATGTGCGCTGAGCAGTGGCTGCAACACCATTGGAGTCTGGGATGTTGGAATGTGATGGTAGTAGTCGCAGCAGTAGCAGCAGGAGGAGTAGGCATTCGTGATCTGCTGGGAGTCTTTGTGCCTTTGGTGGCCTGTGGCTCGGAGCAAGCTCCGCGTTTCGGACAAGTCCCCGCACCAAGCTTCTGCTGATCATCCAGCTTCCCAGTCTTCAGGTGCCGGAGCTTATGTAAGCTACAGTCGTTGCATGTCGTTGCATGCTCCCGTATGCTCTCTTGGATTACTCCAGCGGGGTCGTGCTTGGACGATCGGCAAGTGCACATGCTGCTGTATCAGCGGACGTGCAGATGCATGCGCAGCGTGATGTCGTCACCTGCAAGGGTCGCTCAGTATGGCAGATGCGAGGCTGGATGACAGACGTTGATGATCTCGAAGATCCAGGCACAGTTCCCGCAGATTTCTTGGATGCGATAGGCTCCATGTCCGAGTACCTTGAGTTCCTGCCGTTACGGCTGCAAGGCGATTAACCCATTCGATCGGGATGTTTCGTGGTTCTCGCTGCGGCCAGCGTCCGCCTTTGCGTGCCTGCCCACTATGTCAAGACGCATGCATGGCCAGGCATTGTCAGTCAGACAATGAGGATGCGGAGTTTGGCGCGTTTTCGTTGACACGGGCATGGCTGCTCAGGTGCCGGCCGGAGTGTATTTGTCAACACGGCATTCTCATCCTTCTGTTTGGCATCGCTCTGCATAAGGCCCGATTTCTCCGCCGAGCTTCGGATTGCAAATAGACTTGCTCTCCACCGCAGGCCAGAAGTTGTGAGCAGCTTGGGCAAGGAGTGCCAGGACAAGTACCCTGTTTTGGCATATCGCGCGGGTGGCAATTTCCTGTGCAGCGGGTGATGGCCGAGGAGAACTTGAACCTGATGGCATCTTGCACATATGCGAAGAAGTTTACTTGGTCGGGAGACTCAGTTAAGCAACCGTGATTGCCGAGAGCCGGCAGTGGCTCCTGCTGCCAAGGCTGATCAAGCCAGAGCAGTTCCGACATGCGCAGACATCAGTGGGCACCCCTGATCCGCAGATATTGGATCTTTCCTGAATTTCTAGGCCATTACGTCCATGGCTCACAAGATCAGGGACCAGTGGGTCTGGAACTCGGTGGCTTGCAAGCCTTGGTGCCACTTGTTGAACCCTGCAGCAGGAAGGGCAACACCTGTCGGTTGTGTGATTCCTTAGGTTGTCAATCTTCAGACCATCACTCGCAAGAGCTTCCCTGATGTGGGGAAAGGCACCTGCGCGGGAGATAGTGTGCAAGGGCTGGATTTCCGTTTCGATTCGCGTCCCGCCAACAGGCTGATTCTCATTCTCTATCCACGAGACAAACCAAGACACGTGCCGACACGCCACGGGAGTGACGTGTGTGTGTCCCGAGCATTTGAGAGAAGGACATCGAGACATTACCAAAGCCCATTAGAATACCTGCAAGCTTCCAACCTTTTCCCGGCATCGCCGGATTTCCTGGTGAGTTGGCCCCATGATGGGATGCCAGGGGCCGTCATGAGTTCCCGCTCAAGCAAAGAAATTACGCAGATTGTGCAGTTTCACCCTGGGGGACAGCATTACAGATGCAAAAAGGGTTTGACCTTCGGAAAAGTCAGGCGGATCGGTTCCTGATGTTTGTGTGGCTGCACACCAGCTCATGCATTTTCAGTGCTGCATGTGTTCATGGCTCTGCTTTGTTGCCTGAGCCCTTTTGCGGGGCCTTCTTTGCGAGGCAGCTCTTGCCAATCGTCCAAAGTGCTTGCGTCCCTGAACTTCGGAATCGGGCTTTTCCACTTCACCTGAGTGCGCCAAATGCAGCGCACTTAGGGCCCACAATACGGGTCACCCTGCCAGAAGCCGCGAAATGACGTGCGAGCTTGCTCATGCTTGTGACGGCATGTGGGTTTGCGTGTCTATGTCCCTTGTTGGATGCCAGGGATGTTGGTGGCTTTGCATGAGACGGCTTGGTCAGCCGTTAGTAACTCTAGTAAAGAGTCAGGAACAATACCAAAGCCAAATCCTCAGGTTCCAACGTTGCACCTGGTCGTTGAGACTTGGAAGGAAGCGCTGGTGATGTGTGCTGGGCTCAAGCCTGCGAAACCTTGTAGGACCTGTAGTGCAATAGCAGCAGATCCGTAGTGGGCAGATGCGGTCGGACCAATTGGTTTGTGAGGTTGATCCGAGTTGATCCTTTGAGAGATCGGGGCCCAAAACGCGGAAAGGGCAAGCCGGACCATCCAGATGAGCACTGCAGGGTCTATTGTCGTGCAGATTGTCAAAGATTCATGGTTCCAGTCTGAGGTTCCTGGAGTCTCTCATCCCAATCACGTCGGGCTTCCAGTCAAATCGCATCTGTAAGCGTTCATCAATGGCTTTGGCCTCTTTCTGCAGCAAAGGTTCAGCATTACTGTCATCAGCACAATCAGCTTGGTTAAAGCGTCAGCTTTAATTGTTATCGCTATCATCATGGTTATCATGGACAGTTGCGGGCAACAGTGGCACCAGGCCCAGGCAGCAACAAAGTGTGGAGCTCAGGGCTTTTAGGGGCTCACAAACAAAAACAAACCTTCGTCGTAAGTCGCAACACCCCCTCAACGGCTTGCTGATTTTAGGGTTCTTGTCGCATGAGGGAGCTGGCTTGTCTTGGTTTGTTCCAGCCGTTGACGGTTTTGTTTTGGAACACATGAGCCCAGCATGAGCCCAAGCCTAAACCGGCAGAGCTTACAGATTGGATCCTGCCAGCGGTTTGCGGCTCGAGCTGGTGTGGCCTTCTATCAGGATCTCTGAGTAGCTGCGAAGCTTGATGTCCCTCCTACCGACACTTCTCTGTGCCCAGAGCCGCAAGGCTGTTGTGGGGCTTGCTTTAGACATGTTTAAGTTGCGGCAGGGCTCCTGGTAATTGCTCACGCTGTTAGTGGCCCCGTGCGAAATGCCTATTTTCGATGACTTCAGAACATTTTGCAAATTCGTTAAGTTTTTGCTGCATAGGGTGTGCCAATTGTGGCCTTGGTTGGGGGGGTCGCCGCTAAGTACGCCGTACCCTATACAACGAGCATTACCCAAACGGGAAAACCCTCACTTGTGACATCTCCCCATTCTTACTTGTGAAACCTGCAGTCTGGGGTCCGGAAAACTAGCAAAGAACACTGTATATAGCCACGTTACCTGTCTTGTGTTTGTCCGTTGGCGCCGCCCTGGGACGAAAACCTGGTTTGACGATGGTTTACGCATACCGTTGGAACACAAAGCAGGCGTTTGCAGCAATCGCAGCTTTGGTGACGCATACGCCTTTGCAGGCGTGGTGCGAAGTACACATTCAACCGCAATTTTGCTTGGGCCCGAACAGTGGTGTGACCTAGTTATTGAACGATTTTCTCGGAATCTACTTGCGCAAATCGGTTCCATGACTCTGTGACCCATATTTGTGTGTATAACACACGCTTGAAGCCCAACACACGAAGTGCTAACTCGCAACTCAAAGAAGGCTCGGAGTGTGCAGTCAGTCCCCATCTATTTAACGCGTTGCCCGCCAGGTGGCAACCTGCGAGTGGCGCCGGTCGTGCGCCCAAGGCCTGACTTAGAAATGACGAGGCCTTGCAGTCCGCACTGACGTGACTCGGTCTCCCCAGTGAGTTGTGGCTTGGTTCCTGCCGTGCTCAGGCTGTGCCTCCGACAGCATCAGCCCACAGGCGCACATCACAAGTTGCAATTTTGATATGCCTGGCTGCCTGGTTGTCAGAAACCTGTTTAGCTTCCTGGTTTCAGGCTTCTGAGCAGAAGGGGAATCCTGAGAAAGCACGTCCAAGCATCAAACCGTGCTGCTTCCAGGATTTGCCGGGGGTGCCCGCCCGTTTGCAGGCTGCTACTTGGGCAGATTGTAGCGCAAACGGTTCAGTCGGTTCATGTCTTGAGTTGCAGCAGGCGCGGGCTGAGGACTTCCTCACGTACAAATGCACTTTGGATGAAGTGCAGCAACAGATCTCGGCATGCAACGAGGCCCACCTCCATCTCAAAACGTGCAAATGCCAGCTGCCAGTTGCTGCAGNAAACTTCAAGTGTTGGCATCTCGTTTGAATTTCACGACGCCGAGGCAGGTGGCAGTGTCACGATATGAGCGCACAAGTTCGGACATGTGGACATCTTGAGTTGGAAACTTGGCAGGATTATGTCGAGATCGTGATGAAGCAATTGCACACAGCCCAAGCCTCATGCTGGTACGGGTCGTTTTGGTCCGAAAACAGCCCACCCCAGAAATTGAAGGTTTGCTCCTGACTTTCTGCATGGGTTTTCGGGGCAGGGTTGCTGTTGGAGTTGTTGGGAGAAGTGTGGTGTGAACCACGCTTACTTCTGCCATTAGGACCTTTAGGACATCTGGGGATCCCTAAACCCTGAATCTTTCGGGGACTGGATTTTCGAGTCTTGAACGCGAAAGCTTGGAAGATTGTTTTGAAAATTGGCAGGAGGGCGTTGCCAAAGCCAGCGGCGCCCAAGCCTCATGCGCGCTTGTTGGTGACAATTCATTCCTCATCAAACCATGCTGCTTCCAGGATTTGTTGGGGGTGCCCGCCCGTGTGCAGGCTGCTTGGGCAGATTGTAGCGCAAACGGTTCAGTCGGTTCATGTCTTGAGTTTGCAGCAGGCGCTGGCTGAGGACTTCCTCACGTACAAATGCACTTTGGATGAAGTGCAGCAACAGATCTCGGCATGCAACGAGGCCCACCTCCATCTCAAAACGTGCAAATGCCAGCTGCCAGTTGCTGCAGNAAACTTCAAGTGTTGGCATCTCGTTTGAATTTCACGACGCCGAGGCAGGTGGCAGTGTCACGATATGAGCGCACAAGTTCGGACATGTGGACATCTTGAGTTGGAAACTTGGCAGGATTTCGCTGAGATTGTGATCAAGCATCTTGACATCGTCCAAGCCTCATGCTCGCAGGGCCATGTTGAGCTGGAAGCACTTTGCATGAGGTACACGGGGAGATCTTGTGTTTCTGTCGTTGGGTGGAGTGTGAGATAATCAACGCGCAAGTGCCACATATACTGCAGGTTCTAAAAGACACTGAGAGGGTGTGAATAATTGCTGTCTCTGCAGTCCTGCAGCTGTCGCTGCACACGCTGGGGTTATCACATGTTTTGAACGCAAGTTGGCGCATGCAGCAAGCCAATGCTTGAAACACCGACGTATCAAGCGAAAATCCTCGCAACAGAGTTCCTTTCCGCCCATCCTCCCGTCATCTCCTCACCTTCATGACAGGGCGCCGCCCTCACCTAAATCCCCCCTGCGGGAGTGTGCCCCCTGGAGATCCCTGAGGTCTGCGCTTTTCGGTGTTGCCTAGCCGATACTTTCTTGATGGTTTCTCGATGTTCTTCACTTTTCCTCACGCTTGGGCAAGAATGTATGTGCGAGAGTTTGACTCATCGACACTTGGGCCCTGTGACATGTGGTAAGCTTCTGCTAAACGAAAAAAGGCTGAGAACTGCCATGTCTTGAAAAATTGGCAGGAGGGCGTTGCCAAAGCCAGCTGCGCCCAAGCCTCATGAACGCTTGTTGGTCACTTAGGATTTAGACAACTCATTCCTCCTCAACCCATGCTGCTTCCAGGATCTGTTGGACACGTCCGCCCGTTTGCAGGCTGCTACTTGGGCACATTGTACACGCGGGTCACGAGTGTTAGGGTGCACTTCATCATGTCTTGAGTTGCGGCAGGCACTGGCTGAGGACTTCTTGACGTACCAGAGCACTCTGGATGAGGTGCAGCAACAGATCGCGCTATGCAACGAGGCGCACCTCTATCTCAGCAGATCTTCGGTGCAACGCGGTCGAACGTGCAAATGCCAGCAGCCAGTTGTTGCAGGAAACTTCGACCATTGGCATCGCGTTTGAACTTCACGAGGCCGAGGCAGGTGGCAGTGTCACGATATGAGTGCACAAGTTCGGACATGTGGACATCTTGGATTGGCAGGATGTCGCAGAGATTGTGATCAAGCATCTTGACATCGTCCGAGCCTCATGCTCGTCCGGGTCGCTTTGGTCCGAAAACAGTCGACCCCACAAATTGAAGGTTTGCTCCTGACCTTCTGCATTGGTTTTCGGGGCAGGGTTGCTTCTTGAATCTTTTTGGGCTGCTGGGAGAAGTGTGGCGTGAACCGCGCTTACGGGTTGAGGAGAGGGTGTGAATAATTGTTGTCTCTGCAGTCCTGCAGCTGTCGCTGCACAGGCCGCGAACGACTTTGCTGATGCCTGAGCTGCTTCAGAAGTCCTCACTGAACAGACTCGCGGCGTTGCTGTTGAGCTAAGGCTTATTCGGGTGAGCAATTGCAAAAAACGAGCAAAAATCTCCAGGCACGGCTGGGGTCATCACATTTGTTGACGCATGTGATGCCATGGCAACTTTTGGAGCGGTGGCGAAGGTTAAAGATGGTGGCTTTGCTCAGGGAAACTTCGCTGCTACAAACACCGGCCGCATAGAGGCCGCTGCCTTCGAACCCGCCTCCACAAATGGTCATGGCTTTTCCTTGCTAAACCGCGTCAATATTTGACAGCTCTATGCTGCGTCTCTGCGACTCTCGTGCATGAAGAGGATTTCTATGAGCTGGAGAAGCACAAGCTCGGTGAAGGAGGGTTCGGATCCGTGCGAAGGGGAAGGCCTCTCCTGACTTGGCGGGCACGGACCAAGGTTTTTCAGCAGAAATCACATTCGTCAGGCAAGCGGACGGGAAGAGTCTATGCGATCAAGTCGATCCGGAAGAAAGGGGCACGCCGACCCACGATTTGGTATTTTTAGCCTAGGCGCCACGGACGGGAAGTACTGTGTCCTGTAAACTATGTGGCCAGGTTGAGGAACCGCAGAAACTGAAAGAAGAGATCGACATCATGCGCCTGTTGGACAGGGGTGTGAAGAAGGGAAGCGGGCCGCAGAGCACCGTGAAAGCGTCGTGACTGAAGATGTTGCGGATCCTTGCAGGATCATCCCAACATCGTGCGATTCCAAAAAAGCTTCGAGGCAGGTCACCTGAAGCTTTCCAAGCTCTGCGGCAAAGCGTCTCCTTGATCCCAGGATCACCAGCTTCTGCAGCTTGTGCTGGAGCTTTGTGAAGGAGGTCGACGGATTTCTTAGCAGGTAGGTGAGATCTGACAGACGCATTTCCACGCAGGAGAGCTCATAGACAGAGTCACCGCCCAAGGGTCCATCACGGAAAGGCAAGCTGCAGGTGGGAGGAACAGCTTCCGTCGCACTGAGCGTTTTCAGAAGCCACCCGTATCGGCCCGGCCCCGAACAGGATGCGTGCGAGATATGCTCCGAGCCATCAACTACTTGCACATGCCCCGATCCCAGCGCAGAAGCAGCGAAGAAGAGCGCCAAGTGTAACCATCCTTTGGTGCTGAGGAACAACATCATCTGGCTGCTGCTCAAGCATGAGGGGATGAGGGTTCGGGTGGTCTGGAGGTCTACAGACGGCGAGTGGGTAGCCAAAAAAAAAGTTTGAAGAACCCCCCTACAAACCTCTTTAAATCAAAAGAGAAGCACGCGGGCCAAAAAGAAAAGAAAACAGAATAAGAACCGCAAATTTGGCATTCGAAAGCACGGGCTTGTGGGCAAACGTTGTCGGTAGAAAATTTCTTTGTAGGTTTGCACGTCCGATCGAAATATGTTTTGTTCTGCTTTTCGGTGACAACACCCTACAAAGTACAAAACAAATATAAACAGAAGAACCCCAGTGCTCTGTCTAAAGCCTGTTATGCAACACCAACTCCACCAAATAAAGAACCGACTAGGGCCCTAGAGGTTCACGGGAGCATACATCAAACAGGCATACNATAAACAGAAGAACCCCAGTGCTCTGTCTAAAGCCTGTTATGCAACACCAACTCCACCAAATAAAGAACCGACTAGGGCCCTAGAGGTTCACGGGAGCATACATCAAACAGGCATACCTACATAATACATACAAACAAACATACGTACATACATACTTACTTACATGCATACATGCATACACATGTACAGACATACATGCATGCACACACACCTAAAAAACATGCATCAAAACGCGATAGGGAAAATCATTGCAACCGAGCGGCAAAACTTGTTCATTTCGATCGCACATGTACTTCCGGAAAAAAAAGCTTCGTCCGAAAACACTGGCCTAGAAGACGTGCTTGGGATTTCGGGTTTATACTCACACAGTATTTTGGTCGTCTTTGTTTTAATTAATTTGTTTTGTACTTTGTAGGGTGTTGTCACCGAAAAGCAGAACAAAACATATTTCGATCGGACGCGCAAACCTACAAAGAAATTTTCTACCGACAACGTTTGCCCACAAGCCCGTGCTTTCGAATGCCAAATTTGCAGTTCTTATTCTGTTTTCTTTTCTTTTTGGCCCGCGTGCTTCTCTTTTGATTTAAAGAGGTTTGTAGGGGGGTACTTCAAACTTTTTTTGGCTACCCGCACGCCGTCTGTAGACCTACAGACCACCCGAACCCTCATCCCCTCATGCTTGAGCAGCAGCCAGTCATGCACCGCGCCCGGTCCTCGAACGTGCCATGTAACCTTCCAGCGCTTTGTTGCCTGGCCGAAGTGTCAGGATCTGGAGCCGGAGAACTTCCTCTTCGCCACCAAAGAGGAGGCCTTTGGCCACGGGACGGTTCTCCCCCTCCCCGAGACTAAAGGAAAGGGGAGGACTCAGCTCTGTTCTCTTCTTCCGGGCCCCCCTCGCCGAGATCGGCAAGTCCTCGCTGAAGCTCATCGACTTCGGCCTGGCCAAGCGCGGGGCCAAAGAGAAAGCGGGCAGACACCGGCAGAGCAGAAGCCCTGAGCCCTGAAACATCCTGAAACTAAAGCCCGGCTCAAGGCGCTTCAAACCGGGTGAGCCGGCCAGCACCAAGGTGGGGCTGTTGCAAAGTCGCGTCGCGCTAAGCCGATCGCAAGAGAGTCCCAGAGCGCGGCGCACGGCTTCTGGGGGGCGGGAGGGAGGGAAGGATAGGGTTTAGGGTTGCATCTTCCGAGATTTCTGCCCTGCAACGTCCGTCCAGCCAGTCAGCAGGTGCTCTCTGGACGCTATGATGAGAAGGTGGACGCCAAGGGCTTAGCATCATCGTGGCTTCACCCTCACGGACACTCTACCCTTCCCATGTTTTCGGAAATAATTGGTGGGGCCCTTGAGTAACAGTCTGACAGCAGCATATCAACAACCGTCATCTGATCTGGACACGATGCTGAGAGGGCCCCACATGGGTCTCTCTTGTTTCGTCTTCTGCAATTGCCTCAAGTTTCGCCCAGATCACCGACGGAAAGCATTGGAAAGGGGTGTCGGCCGATGGGAAAGGCTTTGTGCAGGCACTCTCTGGGGGGCGTACCCATATGATCTATGTAATGCAGAATTTACTCGGCTTTTCCAACATTGGTCTCTGGAGGGAAGAGGGCCTGATGGACAGATCGCACACGATAGCTTCGTGCTTTCTAGTGAATATGGTTTGCGCCATAGCCGGGTCCTGCGAGTGTTCTCACATCCACCGGTAAACAATCCACCCCTAGCCCCAAATAGCTAATCACACAGTATGCATGCCTTTGAAGCTTGAGACCATGTGATGCACAGCAAACAGATGTGTGCGCATTGTCATCTCTTACATTGCACGCAGCTCGTCGCGGCCACGCATCTCTTCGACCATGCGTGTTCGTACCCAGACCATGGGATTGCAGGACTTGTTGGTCTTGGGCGTGCAGGGATAACTGCCTGTCGCAGGCCTGTCTGCAGAAGGCCCCCATGGCGCGACCTTCCGCGGGGAGCTGCCTCAAGCATCGATGGTCCCGCGGCAAGAAGGTAAGGAAGAGCACAGAGAATGACGAAGTGAGCGAGCGAATGAGAGCAGGCAGTCAGGCAGGTAGGCATGTGTTTTATGTTGTTTTAGTCTTCTGTTTTGCTTTTTTGTGCAAGGATCAACAAGCACGGGTACCAATTACATCTCTTAGCCTTCGGTCAAGCTGGTACCGAACGAAGCTGATGCTGATGTGGAAACTTCACTCGCGTTGCTGTTGTGTGGCCCACGACCATGCTGGCTTTGGTGTTGGAGAGCGCAGGCTGTGTTTCGAGTTTCTTTTGCAACATGGTCCCTTGTCTCCGGAGAACCATCTGTCCCTGTCCGTCTCTCTTGGCTTTGTTCTGTTTCTCTTTTCCTCGCTGATTGACTCCCTCCCCGCTCGCACTCTCTCTCTCTCCCTCGCACTCTCTCTCTCTCTCTCTTCCTCTCTCCGTGTCTGCGCCGGGTAGCCATGCCTTGTCTCTCGTCTCTCACTAGCTTAATCGAGTGCGTCCGTTGGTGTTTGCGTAAAGTCAGACGATGGCACCCCAGCTTTCACACTTTTTCCCGCTTCACTTCTCGTCTGAAACTCCGAGGATCGAGTGCTTCGCGGAGAAGGACATGGACGGCCCGGTGATCGGCCTTGAAATCGAGGGCTTGGCTGCGTACGGGCGCATGCACAAGCTGAAGAAGGCTGCGACTGGCCAGGGCGATGACCAACTTGTAAAGTGTGGTAGAGTGCGCCACGAGCACCCGGAGAGCACTCCAAGTCACGAAATGCTGAGCATGCCAGTGGCAGGCCGTAGTCACAGTCGCGGCGCAGATGTCGGAAGAAAGGACACTGCGGCCCTGTGGAAGTTTTGTCGCAGCGTGGCCTTCGATGCATCGTTCAGTTTACCACTGCTAGGATAGATGAACTGCAGCGGATGTTCATGACAGTGGACAGAAATGTGCTCGACCCGGTCGCTGCTTCACACCCTGTGCGTGGCACAAAAGCCTGGAAGCCCGCCAGGGAGATGGAACTTTGACGGTTGTAGACGTCAAAGACGCCTTGGACAAGGCTGGCAGTCACGAGCCATGTCCAGTCTTCATTGCGCCTTCGGCAGACCATGAACGTCGATGAGCATTGCATCGGATCCGCGGTAGCAGCTAGAGTGAGCGCACCCCGCAGCATCATCTGAATGCAAGATAGCCTTGAAAGGCCGGCATCGCAACGCCCGGCAACATGGAGCAGCTGTTGGGCGAGGTCGGAGACGCAACCCATTCCACAGCTGTCAACAGACATATTTGCAAGTAAATCTGCGGTCCAGGCATGTCTAGGCTGCAAATCAGGCTGACACAGATGGCTCGGAAGTCATCGACTACACGGAGTTTCTGGCAGCTGCTCTGGACAAGAAGGTATATCTCCAGGCCTGCATACTCTTCAGTAGTGAGGCGAAGGCATAAGCTTTGTTGATGCGAGGAAGATATCGTATGGACCGCGTTCAAGAAGTTCGACATGGACAGCAATGGGAGCATCGACATGAAAGAGTTGGCACAGGCCAGGAGACGGACCTCAAGTTTTGCCTTGGGGCCGGATGCTTCACTAGAAACACCATTCAGTCCACCGTGTCCTTCGTCCTTCCTGCTTCTGTACCTCCCCTATTCTCGCCTGCCTTGCACCACACGGCGAAAACCTCCTGTCGGGGCGACGTGTCTTGAAATAAAACGTTCAGGGACCTCGGTCTTTCTTTAGTTGCTTTTCCAAGCCGGCCTCCGATGCTCAGAAGATTCTTTTGAGGAAGCCCCCTCGCGCTGGCATGGCATAGGCGTGTGTCACTCGGCATAGGTCATCGGTGACGAGCAAGTCGTCGAAGCCATGAACCTCAAAGACAGCGCCAAAGATGCATTGCGGTGCAAGAGTGCGTCAGTCAGTCGCACTCCATAATGTGCCATACAAGAAGTCCTCCTCGAAGACCGCAAGGTGGAGACGTGGGCAGTTTGGTCCACATCTTCGAGCAGGTGGACAAGAATGGTGTGCGGAACTCATTGGCCGGCAGGGCTAAGAGAAGTGCGGTATGGCGACAAGGCGATATAATAAGTGTTCATCATCAGGACGGCAAGATTGACTTCGACGAGTTTTTCCTGATGATCCGTGGGGTGGACAACAGCTGCCAGTGGCTTTCGGGCTCCTCCGCACCCAGCATCAAGCCGGGTGGCGGCGATTCCCGACCCACAAGCAGAAGGAAGAGCAAGGGCTTAAGATGAGCAGTGCCCCTGGCATCCTTTGTTGGCTTCCTGGCTTGGGGGTTTGTGCAGCGTGTTGGCAGAGAGCGCGCGACCCACGACAGGCTTGCTGGAAGACGGCGGCAAAGTGCAAAAGAAGGCAGGGCATTACTGAAGGGCTTGCAAGGCACTGCAGGTCCACATTCCAGGCACTTGTCCAGTGTCGAGCGCAGGCCAGCTTGTCTGCCAAAATCCTGTACTGATCAGGGACAAAGTGTCCTCTTTCTGCTCCGGTCATGAGAGTCCGCCTGACCTGGATCAGATGCCAACGCTTTGCACACTATACTGACACTACAGAAGTAGACAATTTCAGGTGACCGGAAACCAGGAAGTCGCAGAACCCAACCGGGAAGAAATGCGCCGTTTCACCCTCGGAGCGAACCATTGTTTCAAAGACGAAAAACGTCTCTCCTTCTCTCCTGCCCGATGTGGGCAACTCCGCTTGTGTTTGAGTGCGTGGAGTGCGTGCGCCAAAGGAGTCACAGTCATGGGAATGAACTACGGTGGCTCCCAGGTTCTTGTGACGCCTGAAGAGTAAAGCAGCCATGGTCCATGGTCGAGGTCATGAAACGTGTGTGAACTGAAATTATGCTCTTGCGATTGATGTCTAAACCTGTTGGGATGCTTGGAGTTGGAAGTGTTGGGGGAAGCATTTTAAATGTTGTTGCAACATGCGCTATTGTACATAGTAGAGGGTGCTGCTACGTCGGTGAATCCGGCATTGGGAAAAATCCCGATGGCCGGCTTAGCATTTGTGCGGCACCGGGTGCAGCGGATCCCTGGTGGCAAGGCCACCAGTCTCCAGAAGCTTGTCATGCGCGAGCACCGCAGATCGAAGCCTGAACTTCGCAGCACCGCAGAACTGAAACCTTCTAGAAGCACGATGATACCAAGGTAAGTGCGTAGATGAGGTTGCGGTTCATACATGACATAATTAGTTGACATCGTTGAAAGACAATCCCGTCAAGAGTGCGCACTGCAAGATCTCTCGACTCAGTTCAACGCCCACTCAACTGCCCAGACAACAAGTGAGCGTAGATGGGTGTTGCTGTCTTGCGGAGGCTGGTGCGCTGCCACATTCGAGGTGGCAAAGAGCAGTTTGGGGTCCTTGCTGGGAACAACTGCTGCTCGTACCAGGAGGGGAAGGAACAGTAAGGGTGTCGGGCCAGGAACACTTCACAACAATTCCGTGCGGACATCAGAGTGTCCATGATGCGTTTTTTCGGTTTGTGTCCACTTCGCATGGCGGTCACATCGAGTGGTGGCTACTGTATCTTGTGTTTGGAAAGATAGTGTTGGGATTGTCAACGTGTTGGGATTCGGGTGGGTGTCATCACTTAACAGTTCATCACAAAGCTTGTTGGAGTTGGCAATAGACTTGCAGATCGCACGTTCCGTTCGTGTAGATGGGTTGTGCTTCTTGCGAACGAACTTGCATAAGAACACTGCCGTAGTCTCCAATAAGCTCTGAAACCGTAGATTCTGCACATCAGCTAGCAGCTAACGGTTTTAATGTCGACGGGGGCGCCAAAAACTACGTAGTAGTTGGTAGTAGCAGCAGTGGTAGCGGTAGCAAGAGTAGGAGTAGGAGAGTCACAGCAGTGTCCCCACACCATGCTTTTGCTGATCATCCGGCTTCCCAGTCTTCAGGTGCCGGAGCTTACGTAAGCTACAGTCGTTGCATGCTCCCGCATGCTCTCTTGGTTTACTCAGTTTACTCCAGCGGGGTCGTGCTTGGACGATCGGCAAGTGCACATGCCGCTGTATCAGCGGACGTGCAGATGCATGTGCAGCGTGATGTCGTCACGTGCAATGCTCAGTATGGCAGATGCGAGGCTGGATGACAGACGTTGATGATCTCGAAGATCCAGGCACAGTTCCCGCAGATTTCTTGGATGCGCTAGGCTCCATGTCCGAGTACCTTGAGTTCCTGCCGTTACGGCTGCAAGGCGATTAACCCATTCGATCGGGATGTTTCGTGGTTCTCGCTGCGGCCAGTGTCCGCCTTTGCGTGCCTGTCCACTATGTCAAGACTCACGCATGGCAGTGTCAGTTAGGAAATGAGAATGTGGAGTTTGGCGCGTTTTCGTTGACGCGGGCATGGCTGCTCAGGTGCCGGAGTGTGATTTCACCACGGCATTCTCATCCTTCTGTTTTGCATCGCTCTGCATAAGGCCGGATGTCTCCACCGAGCTTCGGATTGAAAATAGACTTGCTCTCCACCGTAGGCCAGAAGTTGTGAGCAGCTTGGGCAAGGAGTGCCAGGACAAGTACGCTGCAGTACTGTGGCATGTCGCGCGGTCGGGCTGCCCTGCTGTGGCAATTTCTTGTGCAGCGGGTGGTGGCCGAGGAGGACTTGAACCTGATGGCATCTTGCACATATGCGAACAAGTTTACTTGGTCGGGAGACTCGGTTACGCAAGCAATCGTGGTTGCCGAGAGCCGGCAGTGGCTCCTGCTGCCAGGGCTGATCAAGCCGGAGCAGTTCCGATATGTGCAGACATCAGTGGGCACCCCTGATCCGCAGATATTGGATTCTTCTCGCATTCTCGCCCATGGCTCGCAAGACTAGGGACCCGTGGGTCTGGGGCTCGGTGGCTTGCAAGTCTTGGTGCGACTTGTTGAACCCCGCAGTAGCAGTAACACCTATTGGTTGTGTGATTCCTTAGGTTGTCAATCTTCAGAACGTCATTCTCAAGAACTTCCCTGATGTGGGGAAAGGCACCTGCGCGGGAGTAAGTGTGCAAGAGCTGGATTTCCGTTGCGATTCGCGTCCCGCCAGCCAGGTTGGTTTTCTATCCACGAGACAAGCCACGCAGCCACGACACGTACCGACAGGCCACGGGAGTGGTGTCGCTGTCACGAGCATCTTGAGAGAAGGGCGTCGAGACAGCACCAATGCCCATTAGAATGCCACCGGTCAGTGCCAGTGAGCTGACAGGGCAAGCTCAAGAAGCTGTTGGTCCGGCAGCCAGTGGGATTCATCTGCCAAGTAGCGGGTAGAAAGATGTGAATCCTCAGTCTCACTCCCTAAGGCCCTAAGGCCATCGTCAAGAACATGATGCAGGATTTCCTGCTTCGTGCTGTGCTAAGTCGCTAAGTTACGCTGCTAGGATTCCACAGCTGGCGTGATGCGGTCGCAGAGTTGCGACCTCCCACAAGGCCATGGACTCCGTGGATGACTACTGCCATGGCTTGGAGGAATAGCTGATTGTTCAACATGTCACCATCTGCTGTTCCCGCGCTGATCGTAGTGCCCATCAGCCAGGAGTTGTGCCCTGCAAAAGTGATATAGTCCTGATCACGGCTGCATGAAGGCTGCGTCAAAGATGCTCTACTAAGCACCCAGTAACATACGTAGGTTTCATAATGCGGGTATCTCGGCAGGTGGTGTGTGAATTTGTCGAGAGTCCTCGGCTACTCCGTGCGAAGCGTGGTGGAAGTCGACAATTAGTTCTTTCAGGTGCGATGCAGGAAAACGGACCCTCATCTCAGCCATGTCTGTAAAGCTCTTGCGCAGGTCGTCCGGGTGTGGACTGCTATGGAGCAGAGCTGCAGCCCCAGGATGCTTCAGACGGTCTGTTCCAAACAGTGTGGCAGTGTCCGAGTTGCGAGAGCGTAAACAGTGTGGAGCCGGAAAGCGTTTAGTTCATTGCGTCTTAGTTTCGTTTCAGTTTTTGGCGTGTAGGTGGGTGGGAACCCATACAAACCATAAGTGGAGCCGGAAAGCGCGTCTTAGTTTCGTTTCAGGTTTTGGTGTGTAGGTGGGTGGGAACCCATACCAAAAAATATGTGGGGCCGGAAAGCCTTTAATTCATTGCGTCTTAGTTTCGTTTCAGTTTTTGGTGTGTAGGTGGGTGGGAACCCATACAAATCATATGTGGAGCCAGAAAGCGTTTAATTCACTGCATTTTGGTTTCGTTTCAGTTTTTGGTGTGCAGGCGGGTGGGAACCCATACAGGACAGATGTAGAGCTGGAAAGCGTTCAATTAGTTGCGTCTTAGTTTCGTTTCAGTTTTTTGGTGTGCACGTCGGGGAACCCATACGAAGCATGTGTGGAACCGCAAACCGTTTAATCGCGTCTTAGTTTCGTTTCAGTTTTTGGTGTGTAGGTGGGTGTGCATGCCTATTTTGAGATAGTGGGCAGCTGAGCTTTTCTCAACCGCCTGCTGCCGTGGCAGTTCAAACTGCGTAGTGCGCTCTGAAAGCTTGCGGCTTGCCGGATTCCCGAGCGCCACCGTGCCTTGGCTCTGACTGCAGTCGCACAGGACAGCCTCACATGCTCTTATGCAAGCTGACTCCTCCCCAAATCCAGGCGCAAAGAACAGGGCTTTGATTCCGAACCTGCACGACCTGTTGTAGCTCGAGTGCGGGGATTCATGTGTTCTGCAATGGCCAAGGCCGAGGCAAGCATGGATCTCTCAGGTGTCACGCACCTTGGCTGCCTGGGTAGGTTGCGCAAGTTGCGAGTCGACAGTCCTTCGCATAACGCTCGTGCTTTGCGCCGCAAGGAAAGGCATGCACCTTCAGGCAGAAGCTCCTCGGCCTTCATTCGGAGCATCGGCAAACACCTGAGATCTTCCGTCCATCGCAAGCAATTGAAATCCCAAGGCCGTCGGAAAGTACTGGGCTGCGAAGGTGGCTTGGCTCGGCGTCCTTGACTGCTGCCATAGTGCTTGGCTTGTGGGACTGGGATATCTAGCTTTTTGAGGTGCTGCACGTGAACCTGAAAAAGAAAGGCACGCCAATCAAGGCCGAGCTGAAAGCACCCGCAGCTCCACCGCTCGATACACCGTGCCCTCTCCAGTATCACCGTCATCGTCCTCGTAATCACAGGCACCATCAGGTAGACCATCACGACCATCCGCCCCATCGCCAGCACCGTGACCATCGTGTCGTTGGGAACACTGTCACTATCATCATCTGGTCCCTGCCTGACGATACACCCAAGCTACTTTGAATTGCTCATGCGACACCCGATAGTGTAATATCGTGACAATCTCCCGAAGTAGCAGTCCAGAACTTACGCCCTCCGGAGGTGCACTACCTCGGCCACCATAGCCACTTCGACGAGTGGCTGGGCGCAGACCGTCTTCGTTCAAAGGCCATTATGACGCTCAAGAAGAAGGACGGGCCTGAAAGTCAAAGAGACCATGATATGTTATAAGAGTGTAAATTATACTGCAAGATACTATGGTATATACTATATTATTATATACTGTACTATACATTTCTGTACAATGGTGCTGGTAGAATAAATTTGGGGAGCTACTGGCAAGCTTCACACCGTTGTGCTATCTTATCCTCTTTTTCGAGTTCCATCATGTCACCGGCTGCGACACCACACTTTAATCCACTGCAGTGGCTCGAAGGCAGGGCGTGTGCAGCAAAGCAGGAGCTGCTTCATGAGAGGGAAGTGGAGCCGTCTGATTTTCAGCTTGAGGATCCTACTTCTCCAGGCCAAGTTAGCCTTCGGTTCCACCACCACGCCACCTGTTCGCCTGAGACTGGGGCCGGGTAGCTTCCGGCCTGTGAACGCATGCGGGCGCACAGACGGAGATCTCACACTTGAATGGAGGTTTATGCTAGGGTTGTCTCCTCTTGCGAGAAATTGCGCAGGCCAACTTGAAACCGAGCTCAAACTGGCCTGTATCAGGCCATGTAATGGATCCACCAAACGCCCCTTCAGAAAAAAGTTGCCAATAAGGTATTCCATCAACATGTCACTTGTGTGAGTTGGGATCGGCCCGTCCGCAACGTACTGCATCCATTTGTTTGATCCGGTCTAGACCATGGCAAGGAACTGACTGTTTTTGGTTTATATCCTGCGGCTGCTGCTACTACTATACTACTACCACCACCACCAGTACTCCAAACCCTGGGGAGGAGGTCTCAACTGACTCGAAGACCTGGCGCGTTCGAGAGGCTCAAAGGTCAGCGGGGCTGTCTGGTGGCCCAGCTACAGAATAAGCTTGATCAAATAAAGCTTAGGTAATAAAAACTTGGGTCACCCGGCAGTCAGCAGCGGCCGAGAACGCGGGGGGTTTAGGGTTTGAGGAGGTTTGGGGATCGTGGTCGTTTTTGGTTGTGGGCTTTGGGGATTCAGGATTTTATCGGGCGTGGCTATAGGCTTTAGGGTTCAGGGAACCAGACTATTGCGGGTCCGTTAAGGACAACGAAATGCCTAGGCCTAAACCCTGCTATGTAAACCTTAAAGCTCTGAACCCTGAATCCTGGTTCCAGTCTTGCCCGAAACTCTCGAAGCAGGTACCTGAGGTAAGGCTGGCAGTCATCAAGTCCGGGTTCAAAAGGTACTTCAGGTAGAGTACACCGACCACCACATTGAAGTTGCCATTCACAACCAGGCTCAGTGACTTCCGTCCTTACAGGTGTTTTACGTTTGAACTTCGAAAGCTTCTGTGTGGTTATTATCCCAAGGTCTCAGGGTCTAGGGTTTTAGGATTGTTGGGTTGAGAGATCTTAGGTTTGAGTTTGATGATACATTTTGGACGGCTCCCAAATTGTCCGCACTTTACGTGATAGGATCAGTACCTCAAATCCTAAATGCCTGGAGCCCTGGACCGTAGCTCACGTGGGACGGGCTCAACGAATCAGAGCCCCGTCAGAGGCCTATGAAAGAATTGGCTTGTAAAAACTCTCGCTGTGCATTATTGCTTTTGGAAGTGCTACAATTCTGCGTGTGCATGTTAGGGCTTGCTTCGGTTCATCGGGTCCTAGCTAATTTGGCGCCGTGTGACCACGGAGATCAGCTCTTGTAGACATATGTAGACATCATCTCGTATTGGAGAGGTGCACGTGCCCATAATCCAGGCGATCACCAAAGAAACGAGGGAGGTCGAGTTCGAGCAAGCGCTCGTCAAAGCGCAGGCATGGAGCTGTCATGACGGCTGACAATTAAGAAGCTGTGGTGAAGGCACGTCTCAAATTCCAAAGCCCGAGCTGTCTTAAGGTTGGTGCTGATGCACTCCGTTCAGATCTTCGGATTGCCCAAGCAGCTGCTTGGATGCAAGGGGTTGCAAGATGTTGCAAGAGTGGTGGGACCCCGCGCAACACAACGCGACCGACTCTGCTCCATATTGTGTGCATGCAGTGGCCATGACTACGTTTGCGTGGTGCAAAGGTTAAGAAAGGAACAGCCGAACAGCCAGAGCCTTTCCTGTTGCTAAGGAGACGCATGCCGCGCGAGATGAGGTGGGCGACAGAGTGTCAAAGTTGTGCGACCTGTTATGTAAATGGTTCAGCGCATTTAAGCACTATGGAAAGTCTTGCTTCGTAATTAGACTCCTTGAATCGTTGTGGTATGTGAGCAGCGTCCGAAAGTTCGGTGCACTCGCAGTGGATTCTGCGGCTCATCGCGGCTCGCAGTTCCCAGCGTGATGCCGTGCGCGTTTCTGTCGTGCGTGCGTTTTGCGGCATCTGCGTGGGACAGAGAACCGTAGTGGCACTCGCGCTCGCGTTTTAGTCCTGTGACCGGACGTCAACCACGGTCTCGTACGGCCTCGTCACTGCGGCCGCAGTGGCAGGCCCTCCTACAGTATCTTGCCTTTGCCTTTGCACGGGTGGTCTTGAATCCGTAAGCTAACGTTGAATTCAAGCTTTAATCGTGTTATAATCAAGTTGAGCTGAGCCATGATCGCGCATGCGGTCCGGGTGTCCCTTTCAGAGTGTGCCCTGCCAGGCTGCCGCCCTCGCCACCGAAGCTGCAAAGGCAGCTGGTTCCTAATAGGCTCAAGCAAGGACCATCCACGGTCGCACCAGATGAGCCGGCAGACTAAAGACATTTGGAAGCAGATTATGACTGTGGGAAGTTCTTATTGGAGGTGCCGCAACTCCAAGAAGACCGCAAGCAATTGGAACAGCAGCTGCCAGGCTGCGTTGAGAAATCTACTTTCGTAACTGTTTGTCTTCGGATTTTCATGGGAAGTTAAGGTTGGCTGAGATCTCCCACATGGCTTCGCGCGCGGCACTCATCGCCTCAGCATGGGACCACAAGTAAGCATCTTCACAGATCAACCCACAAGCCTACTCGAGCTATGTTTTTCCCAATCCTACCAGAGAACGGCCACACGTATGTCTGGGGTGGAACTAGGTGCTGATGCACTACAGCTTGCGGAGAAGCAGCTGCAGAGCAAGCTCTTGCAAGTGCAAGCGGAGCTGCAGAACAAGCGCCTTGACGGCCATGTCCCCGTGTTGTCGCTTTGAAGACTCATGTAATGCAACGTCCCCTCGGCCATGGCCTGCATGACGCAATGGTGCGACAGCCTCATGTTCATGGCGCTGCAGTGTGTTGTCAGTCGGGAACTAAGGAATGAATTGTCATCGGCTCAGCTCCAAACTAGTGAAGATAGAGACATGCGCAGAAACTGTCCATCTGTCGCGTTGCACCTCCGAGGCTTGCACAAGCCCAGGAAAGAAACATGGCTTTTGGGATCCGGATGGTGACCCGTTCGCACGACCATTGCGCAGTTGGGGACCGGCTGCAGTCACAGTTCGAAGCAAATTCGCCACATGCAAGGCAGAAACAGACGAGAAGCTCGCAGAAGTGCAGGCCGCCGTGCTTGAGACTGAGATATTAGGCTTCTGCATGTGAGCTGAGGAGCAGCTGGTGGAGAAGCTTCGAGCAGCAGCAGCTGCCGAGGATGCCACGCGAAAATCGGACGTGCAGAAGGAAGAGGCAGTTTCATGGTGTGATGCTGCCGCTGCTGTTCCATTTTTGGGGAGGGTTGAAGCCGGAGGCACAAGCGGTCGCGGCAAAGATGAAAATCAGAGCAGAGCAAGCTGAGAAGGAGCTGGCGTAGGGACACGGCATGATGGCTTAGGGAGACGGAGCATGGGGTCGGGCCGCACTGCGCCAGGCCCAGCTTGCACTGCAGAAGACCCACATCAAGACGAAGGTGCCGTGGTGAATTTTTGCTGCACTTGGTTAAAAAAGCTTCTTTCACAGCCGCAGTCTCCATGTCGCAGGCTGCACTAGCTGCAAAATCCCAACAAGCTGCCCAATTGACTGAGAAGTGCCACGTGGCTTCACCAGAACGTACCATGGTCTGCCTTCGCTTTACATGCACCCCGACGGACTCTTCTTTTAGCTGGAAAGAAGGTAGTACAGTGAAAGTGCCCAGGTGCGTCCCTGCGTTCCGCTTTGTCATCGGCTGAAGATCGAGCAGAGCTGGCGACGTCAGCAGCAGCCAAGGCCAGCAAGCACCGATAGGGTCTACCCACAGGCTCCAAAGTAATTCCTTTTGGGGGTTCAACTGCTTTTGGGGGTTCAGGGTATCTGTGAAGACCTAAAGTCCACAATCTGCGCGACCAGGCGACATTCCGACCGACACTTTGGCACACTTGCAGGGTCATGTGCAGAACGGCTTGTGACACTCGCCCCGGAAGAGAACAGTGGCATTCAACCGTGTTCCATTGGGGAAGCAACAGGCAGTGGGAGTGCTAGACACAAAATGTCCCCGGAGGCAGATCACGATGCCAAAGCGGCGCTGTCCGCATGCGATGTGTTAAGGCAGAGCAGCTCCCGCGCACAAGAGGAGGCACCAGATGGCTAAACTTGTCGCATGTGCGTTTGGCTCTGAGTGAGAAGCAGGCTGAGCGTGCCGTGGATGCTGCGAAAGCTGCAGAGGCAAACCTGGAGAAGCTTCAACAGAAGCCTCCTGGAAGCATTTTTCGTGCCCACAGCGCTATTTGGGACACCAGGGCCTGCATGCACAAAGCCGAGGCACCAAGAAGTGGTCGACCAGCTTGCAAAGATGCAAAAGACCACAGAAGCCTCAGAGGAAAAGATTCCCATGGCAAAAGCCGAAGAGAGGACTCACTGCCTGTGATCAGCAGAAGCCTCCAGAGGCAGTGATATCTTGCCAGGAAGGCCAAGTGGACGGCTGCGAAGGTCCGAGCGGGGTCCGAGTCAGTCCGAGCAATCTTGAATCATCTGTGCAGCACAAGCCAGAACAGTGCATATAGTACAGCACAGAAGAAAGCCAAGTATGGTAAATCCCAGAAGCATGCCAGGCTGCCTGCATCATCCAAACCCTACACCCGGCAAAAAAATACCTCCACCTGAGGGTGAAGAGTGGCCAGCTCTGTGCGCCCCCAGCACAAAAGGATGGGGAAGAGAAGTCCAGAAGGACATGAAGTGCGCTGAAGCAGGGCGGAATGCCTCTGACCCTGAACATGGATTCCTTTGCTGACTTTCGTTTAGATGCTCCAAGTCAGCTTAAGTTGAGTGAGTTCGTGCAGATCGCAGAGCTGCAGGACAAAGAGCTTTTGAAGAGATGCGGGCTTTCGGTGCATGAAGTCGCATCAGACGGCGCCTGCCTGTTTCGTGCGTCTTTCAGCATAGTTAGACCGAGAGCATTCCACCAAGTGTTTTGAGCATAGTTCGGTTGCGGTTGCGAGCCAAGGTTCGGTCAGAAAGCTTCGTGTTTGCAGCACGAAGCTCCGAAGCTAACACACTTCAGAGGCGAAGCAGGAAGCAGTTGTCAGAACTCGACCCAAAAGCCCAAGTTATGTAGTTCTCAACAGCGTATCTGTTAGGACGTCTGATGCAAGTGGATCTGACAAACCTGGCCGTCCTTCCATACTTCGACCGAATCCAGAGGGCCGTTAACCCGAGCTGAGGTTTTCACACCAAATGCTCGCGAATGAGCTGGGTCACGTAGCCTGGTTTGGCATTGGTACTGGCAAACTGTCCAATGATGTTGCGTGTGTGTGTTAAGACTTATTGCGGTTGGGTGAAGGCGCTGGGTCTTTCTAGGCGCAGATGCGAGAACGCTGTGTAGACTTCATGGTGGCGCACAGAGATGACTTTGAGCCCTTCATTGCCGTGGCTTGGTGGCAGTCGGGTCTTTTTTGGAGCGCAGGAGCAAGACAAGACGAGGGCCTGTGGCTGGGATTCCGACTTTTCAGACCGGCTTCCGAGCTGAGTGATCACAGATGAAGACTCGAATGTTTCCGACGTAAAAATCGCCAGTACGCATTGAAAGAAGTGAAGCCTTGGCATCTAAACACTCATGTTGGACTGGCTTTCCCTTGGAAATCGATTCTTATTCAGTTGAGCCAATGTCCTTCCATCCGCTCCTTGTTTTAACGGTTTATCGGTTACCAAACCTCAAGCAAAAAGTACAAGGAGCACCAGGTTTGATACTTTTCCTGGTCAGCTTAGGAAGAGTTCGATGGCTATTGCAGCAGCTCCGATGCAAGCGATGGCAGTTTTGCGGTCTGACAGGCGATGGAAGGCAGGACTCGATACCTTCTGTCACAATGGAGCAGCAAAGGCCGCATGCGCCAGACGTGCACCTGGGGAGGCCATGTGGAGGCACGGACTCTGCTAACTTTACAGTCGCGGGGGGTCCGCACCAATATTTATTGTGGTTACTTTTTCTTTTTCTTACATCCAGTTGCAACAACGCGCTTCCAAGTTGAGCAGGTTCAGGCACTGGCCAGACTGAACGGAGTCAATGCCGCACCTTGCCATGGGTTGGATTGATTGCCAGCATATCAGTCAAAGCAGGACGCAGTAAGCTTTCGAAATGATGCCGTAGACAAGCAAGGTCATCTACCAGCCGTCGCAGGCATCTGGCAAACCTGACCAAATCCTGCGGTCCGCAATTGAGATTTCTGTGAACTCAGAGGATGCACGCTGCGTGCAGCCCCTTGGTTTTGTAGACTTTGGGAGGCCCTCGCCCTGAGCTGAATGGTTGTCGAGTCTGTTCGAACTGGGTTTGGTTGTGCACGTCGGTGTTGAGAACTTTTTTTTGGCCCATGGCCCATGCATGTGAAAGTACTTCTGGTTCCAGCCACACGGACAGCTGTGCACGGACCCTAACCCCGAAGTTCGATATTTCGAAGCCCCGATCCCTACACTTGGCCTTCAGCCCTATTAAACGCCCGATTGCAGCTAGGTTTTGGGGCTCCAATCCCGCAATCCCCTGCAGACTACAAACCTGGAACCTGAATCTGCAGACCCTGTCGTCCCCGACTCGCCAGGTCGGGGGTCCAAGGGTTTACTGGTTTAAAGTTTAGGGTGGAAGAAACCACAAACCCTTAGCACCAGGGTCTTTGTGTCCGTATGAAGTCGTAAACCCTCGACCGGACTCGGTGCTTGGCGCGCCGTTCCTCACTCGCTCCTGTTGCATTCTCGACACACTCCCTTCGTGGCCAACTGGCTCCGACAATGTTCGTAACACGAGCTTCCCCTATTCCCTGCACATCCATGCCCTGTTCCTGCTGTTCCCGACACGTGTCCCCGACTCAACCGTCATCCGCTCTAAGCTCCAAGAAGCCTCTCATACGAGCCTTCTCCGACGACAATTGCATGCACCAAGGCTATCTTTTCACCCGAAGCACCACGCCGGACCTCACTACAACTCAGTGAGCAAAAGGCAAGTGTAAGGATGCGTTGCATTGTTGATGCACTGTACCTGTCGCATCAGAGCCGTCAGCCGAGGGTAATTTCTCGCCGTCAGATAGGGCATGATCATTGTGAGTCATGACGACACCCCACCCCAGACTAACATTCATTGCCGTACCCCAAGTTCTTCAGGCAGAATTACTTAGACGAGAGCCTAGTGGCATAGAGTGCGGCTTGCAGCCGGAGGACTGCAAGGCTTGTGCCACAAAAGCCTACTACAGGTCTAGTCCTCGTATCTTCGGAAGCCTCCATCCCGTCGTGGAAGGCTTCTACATAGTGTGAGAATGGACGGAGTCAGGAGAACCTGTAATGATTGTAATGGAGAAATGCTGCCTACTCCACCCACTCTTGATGACACTGCTCGTGGCATGGGATCATGCTCGGTTTCACAAAAGGCAGCTTAGGGCTTAGGCTCGCCTGGTATGCGCTGCTGCCTCAAAGGTAGGCTTCGTCGGAGAATTCCGGCCAAAGACAATGTTCTTGGCGCTCCGACTCCCATTGGTCCCGATCTGGCACTTCCCATCTATATACTTCAACTGGTTCCGCTTGGCACGGTTCATCGACCACATGCTAGACATTTCTTCAATACTCAGCCTGGGCGAATGGTGTGCCTGCAAAGACATGCACAGGGGAAGCGAGCTCAGTCTCACATCCTCAACATAGCTTCGGACTGATGACAGCATGGCGTGCTTCGCAACCCTTCAGAAGTGACAAAATTTCGAGCTGATTGCCTGCTGGTGCTCAAGCTGTCTGCCTCGTATCGGGTGAGCAGGTTTTAAGCGCTTTGCTGCAAAGTCACGCGCACGCAGACCCACCGCTCCTAATTAATTGCGAAGCAGAGTCTGTGTGGCCCGCAGACATTGAGGCTGTTGGATGCTGTTCCGAAGTCGGAACACCACAGGCCGCGGCCGCAGTGCGTCGAATGTCGATCTTCGCAGAGCAATTTGTGCGTTTTCAGTTGGAGCAGGTACAGCTTCTCCTACACTTCGCCAGGTCACCCGGTCACCCTTGCTCGCTACCGTCGCGCGTCAAGACTTGATGTGGAAGATCTCGTCGTAGCACCGTGCGACATAAGCCTCTGACCCGAGTGCTGGCAGGATCCTTCCGCGGGAAAGTGCTGAAATTGCCGCGAACTTGGTGAGAATGAATTGCCGCCAGTAAACAAAGCGTAACATCGATCCCGCAGATCCTCGCGGCATGGTCAATCGCTTGCTTGGGTCACAGCTCGCCTCGATGCAGCACCGATTCTCCCGAGCAAGCTGTACATGAGAGACCTGTTTTTTTGTTCAGGCTCGGCTTTTGAGAAAATGATATGGATTTCGAACCCCACCTCAGCCTGAGAGTCACAACTTCAGAAGTGCAGCGCATTGTAAGCAGAATCGGTGTGCCTTCATCGCTGAATTAAGAGTGCGTGTCGCAGGTATGTGTATATATATATATATATATATATATATATATATATATATGTATGTATGTATGTATGCATGTATGTATGTGTATATATGTAGATAGATAGATAGATAGATAGGTAGATATATAGGTAGCTGGATAGATAGTCGAAGTGTCTCCATGTGTTGCAACAACGAGTGCAAGCAGCAAGCAATGCGCAGCTGTGTGGCAGGAAGTGCTAGGTAGGAGGGAAGAAACAGTGCGGAGCCGGAAAGCGTTTAATTCATTGCGTCTTGATATCGTTTCAGGTTTTGGTGTGTGGGTGGGTGGGAACCCATACAAAACATATGTGGAGCCGGAAAGCATTTAATTGCGTCTTAGTTTTGTTTCAGTTTTTGGTGTGCTTAATTGCGTCTTAGTTTCGTTTCAGTTTTTGGTGTGCGTTTAATTGCGTCTTAGTTTGGTTTAAGTTTTTGTTGTGTGGGTGGGTGGGTGGGAACCCATACAAAACATATGTGGAGCCGGAAAGCGTTTAATTGCATCTTTCTTTCGTTTCAGTTTTTGCTTTGCGGGTGGGGGGAATCCACCAAGAAATTATGAAGGATCTTTCTTGTCATAACTTTCGTGTGAACTGAAGGGCTTCGTGGTTGCTAGGGGTTGTTTGGTGTCGACGACCATCGTGGAGTCTTGAGTTTGTGCTGGGAGGACCACAGCACCCGTCCACTTCCCTTGCGTTCTTCCCCGCTGGCCAGGTTCGGCAGATCTGTTGTCGTACCGTGCAGTCGTACGGTTCTTTTGGACGGCTGTGCTTAGTATCGCCAATATTGCTTCCGCGATTGCACAGAGCCTAGCCTATTGGTTGAAGATCACTTTGAAGCAAGCTGGACAGAGGCCATGGCACTGTGATGATTTTCTAGATGCTAGTACATCGAAACCCACATTCAACGGCCAGAACCTCTTTGGATCACAAAAGAACACACAGAAACTCATTGGAGTCAAGCGGCCATTGGCCAGCGAATTGAACTGCAAAGCCCAGCAGAGCCCATTTAGGTTAAGCTGAACTTCAACTCAGAAACCCTGGGGGGGGGGGGGGGGTTTTTNTTGGGCATGCAGGCTGGAGATTTGCGCGTGAGAGGGCGTTCCCGAGCGCACAGAAGGCCTGCAATCTCCAGCACAAGGTAGCCGGAGCGGTGCATTTGTGCCTTTTCTGGCAGGAGGCGCAGAATCACCAAGTTTAATCGCTCCCTTGCGGGAGTTTAGGCTGTGCATCGTTCCAGGCCGGCTTGGAGGACGCCGGCGTGGACATCGAGGCAACACTGCCTATAAGTGCTTCTCCGTACAAGATGGCCTCCAGCCTGCAAGTCAAGAAGCGCATTCGTCACATTTGGCCAGGCGCTGAGAAGAAGACACATCGGGTGCTGGAAGGGTGCGCTGAAGAAAAGGCTCTGCATCAGCCGGATCCACGTACCGCCGTGTTCACCAGCCCGCAGACACCGCGGCGAACTGCCATGCGAGGGCCTTGCGGCGATGCGCCTGGCTTCTTCAGCGAGATGTTGTGCACTTCCTCGGTGTTTCTTTCTCTCCGTTCTTGTCGCCTTGGGCATGCAGGCTGGAGATTTGCGCGTGAGAGGGCGTTCCCGAGCGCACAGAAGGCCTGCAATCTCCAGCACAAGGTAGCCGGAGCGGTGCATTTGTGCCTTTTCTGGCAGGAGGCGGATGCGCTGCTGTGTCCGACCACAAGGCGGGGCAGAATCCCATTCCCATCAGCTTGTCCCCAGAAAAGACTCCAGCTCGGGGATTCACAATGCATCCTGTCATACCTTCTGATGTGTGAACATGTGTGAACCCTTGCAGGCGGCTGTGANGGCAGAATCCCATTCCCATCAGCTTGTCCCCAGAAAAGACTCCAGCTCGGGGATTCACAATGCATCCTGTCATACCTTCTGATGTGTGAACATGTGTGAACCCTTGCAGGCGGCTGTGATGTGGGCCGAGCGAGTGCAGGTCCCAATTGCTCTGATGCGAAGCTGGATGAGTACGGATTGGAGGTTCCGCATGCAGCCTTGGAGAAAGAGAAAAGAGCTTCAGGCCAATGCGCTCCTGCTTGCATGCGACAACCTCTTCGCGGAGGGCTCAGCTGTTGCAGGATCCCGTACCTGTGCTGGGCTGGAGCTGCCGTTGCACAAGTCAATATCAGTTTCAGTTTTTCAGTGATTTTGAGGCCTTGAATGGGGTGCGCGAAGCCGTGGAGGCGAGCTGTACGTGATTAGTGTGAAGTGTGGTGTCTCTTGGTCTTCGGCTGACGAGACAGTGCAGCGATAGAGACATTCACACTGTAGAAGCACTGCCAGGATGCAGCCTCAACGAGGGAATGTAGTTCATTGGCGCGAGTGATGTTGCGACGCTGTATCAGGCGGGTCTCGCAAGCAGCTCGCCGATCTTCATGCAACAACGCTGAGCAAGGCCTCAAGGGGTCCTTCGAGTCGCCTTTCAATCGCCCCGTGGCTGCTTCAACCCTTGCAGCTCAGGCGCTTGGACGGCAAGAGTCGCCGGGGTCTCTCTACCCGGGCTACTACAGGGGAAACTGGGGTGGGGCTCTTCAAAGGCCTGCATATTTGCGAACGTGCAGCCGGTGCCACGCACGCAGCTGGGGCTGCGGCTGCAACGACGATGAGGCCCTGGGCAGAGTCCTTCCGATGGTTCGGAATTGGTTCGGACGGTGGCCCGTGGGATGTGGAGCCACATCCGGTGACGATGCCAAGTGGAGTCGCAGTTCGCCATATTTCGTGAAGAGACTGGCTGTGAGCTGTGCTTCGCATGAGAAGCGTCGGGTCTGTCTGGTTATGGGGACGTACCGGGATTCCAACGGTTATATCGGCATCGTGCACAATCGCAAGCAGGAAACGGAGGTCCTGGAGAAGAGTGCAGAACCAACGCTGGTCCTGGAGGGATGCCTGCAAATTGCAAGTGGCGCTCACCGCACGCTGCAAGATGCTTGTGGATTTCGTGCTCGGGCAGCGTTGCAGTCCTGGCACCGCGTGAGGGCGGCAGCTGCGAAGTCTCTGGCGAGCAGGTCGTGCGCACTCAGCAGTTTGATGGCTCTGCATGTGCGCTATTTCCATGACTGCCGAGCAGGTCCAGGAAGCCGTGGTGCAAGGTGCAACTGCGCTGGTTCTGCAGGTTGCAGAGCGGGAGGTCCCCAAACCAGACAATGCAGAACTTGCTATAGCCACAGCACGTACCGCTGGAAGTTGGTGTCGTCAGCAATCGCTTCCGCGGACGGTGCCGTTTTTTGGTCGTGGCTTGAACCAGGTTGGACATGGGTTTGTGAGCATGGCTGTGCAGCACTTTCAGGTGCCCGCTTTGCGAAGGGCTTCCTTGATAGCAATTGGCCAGCACGGAGGGCAGCAATCTTTTCGTATGGGGTTGTGGGCTTGACGCGTCCGCTGGCAAACATACTGACGCAGATGTGGAGCCCACAGATCAGCTGGGACCCTTCCAAGTGTCTTCGAAGCAGCTGCAGGCGCGCTTCGTGATTGTTGCAGATTGGGGGGGCTCAGCACAGCGTGGAGCTGCCATCGGGCGGTCAGTACAACACGCTCATCGGAAAAAGCATATTTGCGAATTTGCAGTCGGTGCCATGAACGTTCTTTGCTTTTCCACACGGGGAGCTTCCCTTTTCGAGGGGTTCGCCAAAGCAAACACTTGGCGTAGTTTAGGTAACTTGAACTTCTTAAAGATGAGTCGCTCGGCGTGCGGATGTAATTTTCATGGTTGGTAGAACTATTGGAGGTCTTAGGGTCGTTATAGTTGCAGACCAGAGAACGAAGGCAAACGTCTGCATCTGTGCACATATGTATGCATGGACATGTGCATGGATGTATTATTGTGTGCATGCATGAGCGTTTGGATTTGCCTGCCTTGCTAATGACCCATGCAGATCTATGGCCCAAGACGGAGGAAATGTTGCGGAGCTCGCCCTGCAGTTCATCGCGAATTTCCAGGACGGACAGATTCCGTCATTCGGTATTTGGCCGTTGAAACTTTGTTAACGCAGGATGTTGTCTATAATCCAGTCATCGGACAGGGAACAGCAGCCGTCTGTACTTGTAGATTGCGTTTGCGCAGAGCTGACCGCAAGACATTTGCCCAGCATGGCCCTTGAAGACATTCCCTTGGATGATTCACCAGGCCTTGAACTGTGCATGCGCTGCGGGGAGTTCGGAGTGAAATTGCCCACTTCTCCTGAACACTGGCAGTGCCTGTTGATCCTCGGCCTTGCCCAGTCGTTCATGCAGGCTCGTTGTCCGTCGCAGGTCCTACACAAGCCGGAAATGTTTGGGATTTGTTCAGGTCAAAGTACTCCCCTGCCGAGAGTGCAGAACGTCCTCGTCTCAGCACTCCTGTAGATTTTCTGTATATTCTTGGGCTGGCGGGGTGGGGGTCCGGCTGGTTGGTTTCGTTGGCGTCATCTGAGACTTGTGAATGAATATGTTCTGGCAGATAGCAGGGCTTCTTTCAATTGTCGAAAGGTTGTCGGGTTTTGTTGACAATCTTCGGTTTGTGAGTCCCTGTCATGGATGGTGCTGACGGCATGTATCAGACAGCTGACAACATCTGTCTCAAGAGCTCTGCCTTATGCTGATTGTGTAAAAATGCGGAATAGGCGTCAATGCCTGTCAGATTTTGCGTGCGCGTGCATGTTCGCGTAAAGCAGTCCCACTGCTTTCACAAGAACTGTGGCAGGAGCCGTTGACTGATGGGCTGTTGTCTTCTCAAAATCTGGACGTGCAGTCCGAGGCTTCTGGCCATGTGTACATATTGCGCTTGCTTGTCTCAATGTTCCGTGGCTGTCGATTGCAGGCAGAGCTGCGCACGCGTGTGATCCAGCTTGATTCTGCTGTGAGCAGTGACGTCAGCAGGGTTCCCAAGTTGACCAAGCTGTGGTGATGAGGTTTTCCGCGCAGTTCTGAAGAAAGCTAACGTGCAAGCATTGAGCTCCATGGTGTCGTGTGTGAGCCCATCAAGGGTGGCAAAGGGGCATCCAATCATGTTTGATCATGTTTGTGCCAGTGACTCCTACTTCGTGAAGTGCTCGCGTCAGGTTGTTGCTCATTATTCACAGGCATGTGTGCCCAGTGGGCAGTCCAAGCCTTATGAGCAGACAGTTCCATGAATGTACAGATGCAGTGAAGACATTATTCACAGGCTTCGCATGCTGCAAAGGTTTGGCAACGTCCGTGAGCTCTTGAGCTGTCGTGAGCGCCTTGAAAAACCACAAGCGCTCAATGCAGCTGTTCATATGTTCGGATGGAAAGCGTTTCCAGTGCTACCAGGATCTCAGGTGGGCTTCCAAGTAAGCAACCGTGACGGAGCGATTGAGCGAGCCACGTCGGAGCGTTAAAACACAGCAGTGCGTGTCCGTGCTTCTGTTTGACCGCCGTGCTCATTATTCGCTTGAGCCTGCATCTTCATGCGTTTGCCACTGCGAACCCTCTGCAGAGCATGTGTCACGCCCTTGATTGCAGCTCGAGTAAGTTTCCGGAGTCAACATCTTTGGATTTTCAGGGCCATGGGCATCTTTGCGCTGACGCCTGAGATATGGCAACAGATGTCGCTTGACCAGCAGAAGGCGTACGTCGCATCTTTGGAGTTCCTTCTGGCACGACACCAGGAGGCTGGGGATCAGTCAGTTTGAGATCAAGGCTGATGAGCGTGCGCGTTCCGCACATGTTCTCCGTGCAAGGGGGAAGCCATCCTAAACAATGTCCGCACGAGCGCCGGATTCCTAGCATACATGCAGTTGACTTGCACGCAGTGGCCGCAACTGGCTCAGGTGGGCTTGAGTACACAACCGGTTGTAGGAGAGGCGTAGGAAACCTTGTAGTAAAAAGATAAGGAGCAAAAAACGATAACGTTTTAGCTGGCTCATGCCTCCATAACAGTACTATAGCCAGTGCTGAAAATCAACGACAATCCAGCCGCATCATGGAAACCTCGATGCCAGTACTAAGCCAGTACTGAAATTCAACGACAATCCAGCCGGATCATGAAACCTCGATTCCAGTACGAAGCCAGTATTTATCATCAACGAGCAGTTTGACTTGCAAAACGATGAGGAGCAAAATTTAACCAAAAGGTTGCACGTTGGTTTCTGGCGCCCCGCCCCGCCTGACCCCGCCGCCCGCCCCCGCCCACCCCCNCCCCCCGTCGCCTGCCCGCCCGCCCACCCGGTCGCCCGTCCGCCCCGCCGGGTTTCCACGCGAGCCCAGGTGGCAGGCTGGGTGTCGTGGACGTGCAAACTTTGCAGGTGTTGCTGTGAACCGGTGGCGTGCTTAGTTGCCCGTCAAACTTGAAGTTGCTTACGGCTACAACGCTACAATCCGCTACATGTGACGCCGTTTCGTCTGAGGCCGCTTATGTGCGAGAAGATGATGCCATTACGGTCTGATGCCGCAGCTGCAACTTTGTCGATGCAGGATGCTGTTGTGGGAATACCTGTGGTGGACGGACATCTCTATTCCTGTAGAGCCGATCAACTGGGAGACCAGCCCCGAGGCCAGNGGTCTGATGCCGCAGCTGCAACTTTGTCGATGCAGGATGCTGTTGTGGGAATACCTGTGGTGGACGGACATCTCTATTCCTGTAGAGCCGATCAACTGGGAGACCAGCCCCGAGGCCAGAGTCCGAATGACCACTTCGAGGATCACAAATTGCTCCTCTCCTTCCTCATCACCGTGCAGATCCTGAGAAACAAGGCTAGCCATGTTACACCAAGTGCACTTCGCGGCCGTTTCCCAGAGCCCCCGGATGGCACAAGTGCACTCGCGCTCAGCCCGTCTTCTCGGTGATGAATTCCCAGATGTTCCTGTCCAAACAGGGCCCGAAACTCGTGGGTGACCTTTGAAGATGCTCATGCTGCCACTGATTCTGCGTGCCTACACATGTGGTCAGGTCGAACCCTAAACTGTCGGCGACTGCTCCAAGGCCTCGATGAGCCGTGATGGTGGCAGGCAATCACGAACAAACTGGGTCCTCAAACATGCAATGCCTCCGACCCAGTGTCTTGCGAAGGCATGGGCTACGACGGTAAGGATATGGCGTACTTCCTGTCCCAACCTCGAAATACCGATGCCGCTCTGCCATGGGCGCACAATGCACTAGCATGTGCTCGCTCAGGCCATCAAGTACGACCCAATCTCTGGCTGCGGTTGGCCATGGCCCTGGCAATTGTCCTCTGGCGAGTTGAACTGCTTGAAGTTTGCGACTCTCGAATCCCGGCTTCTCCCCGTTTAGCAGGCCCATGTGCATGTCTATGACGTGTCTATCGACCTGTCACAGGCTCGCCCAGCAATGCGCATGACCCGGCCCTCTTAACAGCAATGCTTGTCGGCAATATTGGATGGTCTGAAGAAAAACAGTTCTCTAAGTTCTCTTGGTATTTCTTCTAAACCGTTGCTGTATTTGTTTTGTTTTGTTGTTGTTGTTGTGGTGGTGGTGGTGGTTGTGGCTCTGGTGTTGTGCAGGTGCGGCTTTCTGTACTGATTGTGGCGCATGTGGCTGTGGCGGTTCCGTGGAGCGATTGTCAGCGTTCTGCTCAGATGTTCAGTGTTTTTCCCCTTGCCAGTTCGTGCCAAAAGGTGGACGGATGGATCAATCTGACAACATCTCAGCGTCTTTAGCCACTCTCCACAGGCACATGCATTAGCCGCCACAGTATGTCCCGGCTGGTGAGATTTTTTCTGCTGCCCTTGTACGAACACGTAAACAGAAAACATGAACAACTACATGTATCAAACCTTGACACAACTTATCGACAAGTATTATGTCGGTGAAGCAGGCTTGCTTGTTTATTTCTGTGGATCAGTCCATCCATTTCCTCTCTCTCTTTCTATACCCTTGTGTCTGCCGTAAGTCTGTCTTCTTCCGATTACTCCGCCCAGCCTTGTAGCTCTGGGAATGGCTCAGCACGCAGCCCAACAACCCTGAGAAAGTCTAGAACTCTGAGGAAGCTTCAAGAACAGTCTTCGGACGCTGGTGCTGAAAGCCACTGCTGAGCCCTGGACCAAAGCCACCAGACCTCCCTGGGCCTGCTTCGGAGAGCCTGTGGCCTGGGACAGGTGCAGACGGAGGACTGAGTCAGCAGCCCCATGTCTTCGCCCATGTGGCCCTGATGCACATGGAATTCTGAGGCGACCAGACTGAGCAAGGTGTACTGGTTTCTGCTTAGCATGAATAGAAGATCCACAGCAAGGGTCTTACAAGAAAACCGTTCGGGCACACCAAGCTCAGTTTCTGACAGAGAAACAAGTCAAGACATTCCATCTTGTCGAAGTCTAAGCACGTGCCACGGGGGACAGTCGGCTGCTCCGCCTACAGCTCTTGGGCTGCGATTGAATTGCACTAACAGCGGCTCAGACAGAGCCTAAGTGAACGCGCGCCATCACTCAAAATGAATGTGATCGAGCTTCACCTGCTTCCTGTGAAAGCGGGTCTGTAAAAAGAGTCGCACCAGAGAAAATCAACCACAAGAAATGATCAAGAATATGCGACCATGTGCAATAATGGCAGTTGCCAGATGCTCCCTACTGTTTGCTGAGTACACTGACCTTCGGCAACACATGCACACACATCTACGCTCCAGGGAGTCCAAGAGACTGGCTTCTGCTCCGCAGAGTTCTTGCATCTACGTCAGCCACTCTTTGGCCTTGACGGTCGGCTGGAGCCTCGGAGACAACAAAGGAAGTCTTCTCCTCAGCCTCACAAAGCCCCTCCTGAGGTCGCTGGCCGGACGAGTCCAAGTTCACAGAGGTGCGGAGCAGATACCAAGATGATGCAACACTTCACTTCAAGATTCTTTCAGCGCGCCTTCAGCACGATCTCAGGTGCCGCAGCTGTCCGGGGCTCTGAAGCTGCCCGAGCCCTTGGATCGAGCCTCTCCCGTTGAGTCGCGCCGCATGCGTACGGACCCACAGCTCAGCCATTTCTCCGGTGACAAAAGAGAAAGAGGCCGACCCTCCCCCCTTTTCCCCCACCCCCCGTGAGATGTAACCTGGGCGTGTATCCCCTCGCAAGGCGTACAGGAAGACAGGCACACAGGAGTCTCTTTTACTGCAGGCGCACAGCTGTAGATAGTACTCTGCTAGAACCTTGAGCAACAGGCATGGATACATGCAAGTGATACGTGAAACAGACAGGCACCTGGATGTGTAACATCAGTGTTTCAACCAGGCACAAATTTTCAAACACGTAGAACTGCATGGCCGTGTAGTCGGCATTCTACAAGCCTGTTATTGCCCAAGCGAATTAATGGCGGAGTGATTGGACTACATCTGTGACTTTCGAGTCTCTATACAAACTCTGCCTGGAGACAGCATATATGAAAGCAGAACACGCACACGAAACGCAAACGGATCTTCAAATAAAACTCTTGCTGAAAAGTTTGCCCACTTGTTCAGTTTCCTCTCCAGATGGAAAGCTTACTGCACGAAANATGAAAGCAGAACACGCACACGAAACGCAAACGGATCTTCAAATAAAACTCTTGCTGAAAAGTTTGCCCACTTGTTCAGTTTCCTCTCCAGATGGAAAGCTTACTGCACGAAAGTTGTATGATCATAGCTCCACTTGTTGCCAACAATGGCTGCGTGCGGCGGAAAGAGTCGCATCTTATGAGTATCTTATCCTGTGATAAGTATCTCATTCTTTCTTTGGCAAGATCCGAAGGAAGTTCCTTCTCCTGAGAAAAGCATCTTCCTTAGGAAATTCAATGAGCTCAAAGTGGATACCTTCCCCTGTGAGAAGCATTCCGTGAGAAACTCACTCAATTTGTTCAACATCATGATCCCAAACCCGATCACGGTGTCCACCATTCCAGAGGTAATTGTCATTCTCCAAGAAGACGGTAACCTCTCCATGGCGGACTGGATCAAAACGATGTTCGGACAGATCGCGGACCTTCATATGAAGGATGCGAAGAATCATAGAGTCTCAGCATTCGTTGAACCTCTGGTGTTGGATCATCTTCGTCAAATTCTTCCCAATCGTAAGGAAGGGGACGAGGTTGATAACGATGACGATCCAATCTGTGAGGCTCAATACGAAAACTGAAATCCTCATTGTCCGGGGATCTGAAGATAGTCAGTTTTTCCCCTTGCTCTTGCCTTTGGACTTGTCCTTGGACTTGCCCTTCGAAGACTCTTTGCCATTGGAGGACTTGCCTCCTTTTCCACCTTTGTCACTGGGAGGTTGTGCGGGTTCTGGAGGACGTTGAGAACCAGATGACGTTGCACCGGACGATGCCTCTCCCTGTGAAGAGCGTGGGTCCGTTGGTGCGGCCGAAGGATCATCAGAACCACGGGCCTTGTTCATCTTTTGTCTCTGTTTCNCCTGTGAAGAGCGTGGGTCCGTTGGTGCGGCCGAAGGATCATCAGAACCACGGGCCTTGTTCATCTTTTGTCTCTGTTTCCTCCTATCAGCTGCCTCTTTCAGTGTGTCAGGATTACGGCTCATCTCTTTGGCCCTGCTCCTCGAGAATGTGTTCGCGTGAACCTCGATGAGAAGCGGCCGCGGGGTGTGAGAGTCGTAGTCCCGATGGTTCAGAAATTAGGACGCACTGGTAGAGTTGAGAACCCACTCGGAGACGTTCACCTTGAATTCCGGCTGCCCAGAAGGAATAGTAGCCCAAGTATTATCGTCCATGCTATGGCCCCATTCGAAAACAGATGCCACCAAAGGATCGAGACCAGGGAATGTACTCCAATCCGGAGCAATGCACTCTTCATAGGGTGCGCCACCGAGATCATCCTCATAGTGCTTGAGAAGGCACACGCTGTTCGCTGAAACATGCTGCACCTTTGAGAAGCACATGTACGGAGTCTGTGGAGCTTTCACCCATGCTTCAAGGAAGTAATCCCAGAGACTCTGGTACATTCCTCCCCGGATGCTCATCGACTCCTGCTTACGCCCTGTGGCCCTATAAAGTGCCATTTTGGCGTCGCCTCCAACCAAGTCAACTTGATAATGGAGACAGTCAGCATACATAGCTCCCAATGCCTCATACGCCAGTGCAGCTTTGTCCCCTGCGATGCCGCTGTTGAGGTGGAACATGCAGACTCTGATTCTGTCTGAACCAGCTCTTGTTTTTGTCAATGTCTCTGGGCTCGTGCTGAGTGCTGCTACTTTGAGGACAATGGGGACACGTGCCGCAACTTCAACGGTGGAGGGCCACTCATTGGGGACGCGGGCCGCAGCTTTCAGCGGCGGAAATCCACACATATTTTCGAGGTGTGCGGACGAAGCTGGAGGTGCCAAGTGGCTGAAACCAAACATAGCGCGACATGGCCCTCGTCTGGTCTTTGCAATCCAAGTTCGGAGTGGACCACATGGTGAAGGTGAAGTGCGAGCTCAGCTACACAAGGGTGCTGAGTGTGGCCATGTGATGTCAGCAAATACTCTGATATGGCCCTTGCTACGCAAGGGGGCTGCGCGTGGCTGTGTGTGACGCCAGCAAGTCCTCTCATACGGCTTGCAGAGAGAGAGAGGCCCGTGGAGACACCTGCTGTAGGCTATATGCGAGGACTGGATGCAGAAGTGGGGACTTTACACCAAGTAGCTTGGGCCGCTGCGTCATGGGGGCTGCACGGGAAGACTTGTATGCGAACTTCTCTGAGACAGCTGGAGGGCAAGAGGGAAGTGATAGCAAGACGATTGCTGTGTGACCTCAAGTCTTGTGGGTTGCGAACTGACAGCTGTGGTTGGTGCCGGTAAGGGATTTTGTACATGCTTTGGCCTGAGGGCCTCGGAAGAGGTGGTAGGTAGCTGCTACTGTAGTGCTGGTTTGTTGTTGAAGGTGAGTTAATGGTTCCCTTGCCAATGAGCAAGTTCGAGTTGGAAGTTCAAGACTTCTGAGCTCCCCCTGAAAGTAGTGTTCGACCTAGAAACCTCGCCTGACTTGTCGAGTGCGAGTGACAAAAAAGGGTCGTCTTGAGACTGGCCGCTGGGAAGTCATCACGGTTGCCTTGAAGGCCGACCTTGAGTGTCTTGCCGTAGATGATTTCCACGATCATGTAGGAGCAAGGAAGAGCTTCATGGGCTACCCCGACCAGTGTCGAGCCTGCCAATCTCTTCATGCTAGATTCCACGTCATTGACTCTGGAGCCGATCAGAATGTCCCCGTACCTGTTTGAAAGGGTCATCCAACCACGCTCACGGGGCGCCCCATCAGTCCAAGGCCCCACCCTCGGAGATAAAGATCTGTAAGGGTTCCTTTTTACACATCAGGCTGCGCACCATCACTCCAAGGCCGTATCCTCAGAGTTCAATATCAGAGTTCTGTTTTAACAATCAGGGGCGCGCAATCAGTGCATTCCGGCGCAAACCGTACGTACAGCATCTGCAGCCACAAAAACCGCCACTCGGGGCACATGCTTTAAGTTGAATTCAGACAATTGGATCACGGCTTCGAGGGCTCTGTCAGACTTGAGCCCTTGTTTATACGGCCTGAAGCTATAGGGTGTAGGAGCGCAGGCTTCAAAACAGAAGCTTGGAGGAGTTTAAGCATGAGGTCTTATAGGAGGAAACAGGCACGTAAAAAACCTGGTAGTTTCCTGCTTGCTCACGAGCATCCATGGGCAAACCGTATAACGTCCACCCAGACTTCATCCGTCCCTCAGAGCATCCATGGGCCAAAGCCATGATTTCGTGCNCTGCTTGCTCACGAGCATCCATGGGCAAACCGTATAACGTCCACCCAGACTTCATCCGTCCCTCAGAGCATCCATGGGCCAAAGCCATGATTTCGTGCACCCAGACCTCATCCGTTGCCACCCACGGGCCAAAACCATGATAACGTCCACCCAGACATCATGCGTCCCCCACAGCATCCAGGGCCCAAAACAATGATAACGTCCACCCAGACCTCATCCTTTCCCCAGACCATCCATGGGTCAACCATGATAACGTCCNCCCAGACATCATGCGTCCCCCACAGCATCCAGGGCCCAAAACAATGATAACGTCCACCCAGACCTCATCCTTTCCCCAGACCATCCATGGGTCAACCATGATAACGTCCACCTAAGCCAAATTCGCTCTCCAGTTCGCCCATGGGTCAACCATGATATCAACCACCCAGACCTCATCCTTTCCCCAGAGCATGCATGGGTCAACTATGATAACGTCCACGCATACCTCGTCCTTTCCTCAGAGCATCCATTCGCCAACTGTGACAACGGCAACCCAGACCTCTGGTGCTGAAAAAGCCAACGGCACATGTTACATCATATGATTGGGACTCAGAGCACAAACTGATGCCGGCAGACGTCCCAAGACTCCCTTCCCTCGTCGTCCCATGCGAGGCCCTTCCAGATCTCTTTAGATACCTAGATACCTGTTTGAGTTCGTGTGGAGGTACCAACTGTCGTTTACGCAAGACTTCATTGAGGCTATGGCTGACATTTCCTAGTTCGTCGTGCTGTTCTGATTTCCAGATTTTTAACCCATATATCACAGTATGTGTACAAAACAACGGTTTTTGTGGGTATTTAGACACTACACTATGCTTTCCTATTTCTCTGGTTGTCAGCCTAGCCACCGAGTTCTGCCCAAAACCCGAGCGAAAAACACTTCGCATGCGTTTAGTCTCCAGGTTTTTTTGTGCGCCTGTGACCTTATAGGAGCACTTGGAGTATGCAGGTTGTTTCTCGCAGATTCAACCTTTAACACAGCTCCTTGCGTCTGAACCCCGGGCCCACCCTCCAGCACCCCTGCGTGTGCGCATCAGGATCAGGGCCTGGACTCCGGCATCAGATCCAGGGGCCTCGGGTATAATGTGGCTTCACAATCCGGCGTCACGACCCAATTCGGCAAACCACCTAATGTGGCGTCATGAATTCGGCGTCACCACCTAATGCGGCGTCACCAATCCGGCGTCACCACCTAATGCAGCGTCAGCAATTCGGCGTCACCACCTAATGTGGCGTCAGCAATTCGGCGTCACCACCCAATGCGGCTTCAGAATTCGTCGTCACCACCCAATGTGCAGCGTCAGGAGACAATTCGGCGTCACGACCCAATTCGGCGTCAAGGGACAATTATAATTCGGCGTCAGACAATGTGGCGCCACAATTCGGCGTCGCCTAAAGCAATGCGGCTTCAGGAACTCGGATTCGGCGTCAGGTCGTTTACCACACTCCCCCCGGCGGCCGCCCTCTATAAATGGCAGCAGCAGCAGCAACGATAACCTGTGCGCCGGGGGAACATGTGATGCTGCACTTCAACATCGAGCACGCGAGGGATCGGTGGTGTGGCGTCTGAATAGCTGAGCATCTTTTCGGAAATCCACTAGGCCAGCAAGCCAGGAGGCAACTGTGTTTAAGAGTGTGTCAAGTGAGTCAAGTGAGCGAGTATCGACCCAAAGCAGCGAGCGTTACAACCAGACTGCGACCAGGCGTTCGGATTACTTAATCGCTCTGTTTCCGAGGATGTTGTGGTGCGGTCCGATTACTCGCAGGTTCTTGCAGCTTGGCTGTTCAGAGAATTAGGACTCGACCTCCGACGTGCCTGTGAGCCCGAGCACCCAGGTCTACACCAAGTCGACACTTGCAGAGCAGTCGACCCCCATCAGTGTCTTGACTGTATCAGCCCCATTTCCAAGCCAGGCATGGTGTTGTGAACCTGCCGGCGTGGGAGGCTTGTTTCTTCCAGTCAACATGCTCACCCGAAAAACTTGCACTTCACACAAAGATACCTGAAGTGTACTGGGCCTGCATCTTGCGCCTTTGCCTCAGGCGTCCTGCCGCTGGTTCAATGCACTCCAAGACAGCCCTGTCCTGAGGCCTTGCCATCGTGGACGTAAGCGCTTCTGTCAGCGGTGGGGCCTTCCAAGAGCAGGATCGGTCGCATGAACGGGGTGGCACGTCGGGCTCCGACTGAGCACCTTTTCACATTTGGCAAAGGACCCTGATGAGGCAGAGCTTGGATTGTGTCAATTTAAGGCTGCCATGGTTGGTCCACGCCGGTGGGTTTGTCCATGCCAGAAATCCGTTTGTGGTGTATTTGGGGATCCGTTTGTTTTCACGTCGTGTCACCGGAGGATGCCGGGCCATGAAAGGCAAGCATGTGGAGCATCTATAAGCTGGTGGTTTTCAGGAGCTCATCCAGAGAGCATCTCCGAAATCCGAAGTGGTTCTCTGGCTGCGCTCAGGATCTGACACACGTCACCCATTATGATGTTTACTTCGCCGCTGGGACTGATGGATGCATAAGACCTGGAGGATCCTTGCATGCCCTTGCAGGTTTGCAGATTAGTTCAAGGTGGCCCTTCTGCTGTTGCAGTTGCGGGGATGAGCGTGGAAAAGTGAAGAGTTCATGGAAGCTAAGATTCAAAACAGCCGGCTCTTTGGGGACAACATGGGATAACTGGGCTTGCAACCTCTAAACCCGTGGTTATGGAGCCGCAAATTGCAGCGATTGGATGCATTGAACTCAAGCTTTGCGTTCTAGCGGCCAGATGGAAGTGTTCACTCTTGCAGCTTGCGAGTGGAAGTTTCGAGCCAGACCGACTCCAGTTTCATTCGGCAGCTGTAGGCTCACCTTGTAATGACATGCTCTTCGCTACAGAGTCTGGATGACACATGCAGTCGCATGCATCAAAGTTGAAACTCAAGTGCCTAGTCTCTGAGGTTGAATTCCCGGACGCTACGGGAACAAATCGCTCGCAGTTGGAGATTCTGTCGAGGCATGTCCCCATGTGTTGCAGTTCTGACATCTGATTCATTTCCTGTTTTCGCGAAGTGTTATGAGCTTCTCGGGCTTTGGGGGGCCCGATGGTGGTGTCGAATTGGAAATGTCCTAAGCCGCGTCAGCTCTTGTATCGCTGCACCTCCGCAATTTGGGCTTCCATGAACCCTTCAGCCTGAGCACTGGCCAGCACTACTACTTGGCCGCTTTGCATGCTTGTCGGTTGGAATTCAATATGATGGATGCTGAATGCGCATGGTTTGTGCCTGCGCATCAGCATCGTGTCGCTGGTGCTTACATTCCCTGGTTCACCAGCTCTTGGATGGTTCTCTGCGATTCGCTCCTGGCAGGTGGGCACGAACATCATTCACGTTCCTGTAGACTTTGACACACATTCAGGTCTACACGCGCCCCCCCGCCGCAGTGCATATTTAAGCTCAATTTTGTTACTTTGAAACTCGGCTGTCTGCTGGATGGAACAATGGGAGCCATGCTGCCACGACACCGCCAACTCCCAGATATTCTCAGATGCAATTGCAGAGACAAAGCCGAGGTTCCTCTCTCGTGGAGCAGTCTACACCGCATGTTTTCGTGCCCCGGCTGAGCCCTTGGTTTCGTGCATTCGTGGCAATGAGATTATTGAATTTTGTGTCGTTTTGGACCTTTGATGTCTTTCAGTCTCCCGAAGTGGCACAGTCTCGCATCCTGTTGTTCATGGAGTGCTTGAATTGAGATCAGGTCATCAACAACACGAATGCAAGTGTCCAGTATCGAGTTCCTGGATGACGAGTTGGATGACAAGGAGCTCGGTGGCGATGTGACGTGGTTGCCGCCGGAGGACATGGCGCAGGCGACTCCGAAGCATGCCTGCCTTCCTCCTTACGTGTCTCCGGCATCTGGCCATTGCGTTCCTGTCCTGTTCCCGTGAGCCCTCCATACAATGCGATGAGTTTGACGTAGCCAGCACGCGTGTGCCGATTGCACCTGATGGCTTTGATCCGTTCAATCATCGATGCTGCTAAATTGAACGACTTATCGAGTAGCCTACGCTTTCGACCTTGGAAGGTGTCACACTTCGTTTCCTACCTTGCATCCGATGCCTTCGGCGGTACCCGCTCCCAGTGACTTGCCCGGATGCAATCTGGAGTTTCTTTTCGCCTTCTGTGAGCATATAGCAGACATGTGCAGACACTGCAGAGGCGTCACGAAGCCAGAAATGAATTCAGCCGTTCGACCCTTTAGTGCACAGCAGAGGATTGCCATTCAACCGATCGACACAGAGCAGGCCTTCGTGCAGCCTGTGCCGTGGCTCAACACAAACATCTTGGCTGTGCTGGGTTTCATGCCTGAGAGCTGTTAGACTCCGGCCTTTCTCGGGCAGAGGGACTCTGTACAAAAGCCCCAAGACGTGTGCATTGCAGACTCGGACTGCAGTCAGAGTCAGGAGCGCCCTTGTTTGATACTGATGGATGCTGCACGGACCTTCTTGGGCATGCAGTTTGACCAACCCAGGCCCCCCCCCCCCCAAAAAAAAAAAGGTCGAAGACTCTCATGTTCGTGAACTGCTCGCCTGCCAGCTCCAATTATGAGGATGCCTGCCCGCAGCACTGCCCAGCACTGGAGTAGTTGTTCGCTGCGTCAGTGGAGGAAACCGTGATGACATTGAAGTTTGCAACTCGAGCCCAGCCCAGCCCAGCCCTTACTGATCTGTAAGCGGCAGCTGCTGCTTAAGCATTGGTTGGCTCGAGCTTCCGGGTGCCAACTCCAGCGGCTCACCGAGTAAACTCAAGCCGACGGCCGTTGACCCTCTGCAGCTTCTAGCATTAAGGCATACTAAGGCGCTGTTGACAATGATGTCCTGGCAATCCTACGTACAGCATACTCCACCGGCATCGACGTGCCAAAAATCCAAAAAATCCAGTGCATAGGAATTTGTAGCTCTGCCTTACAGCCAGTAGCGATCAACCCAGTGGCGATGATGTCCGTAAGCGGATGCCTTGCGGTATAGACTTGGCAAGCTCTGCAAGCTAATCCTTGCGAACGGGCTTTGCTGAAAACAACTTTCGAGCAGGTTGTCCAGCCATAGCTACTCGTAGGATGCCAAGTAGTACTCTTGTAGTACCGCTGTGCCGCCCCCTTTTTTGGTCGTGCTTTGCTGTTCTTCTAGCTTGTGCTGCTAACCCCTGCCCCTGCTCCCGTGCCCCTTGTCCCCGCTTTGCCTTCAGGGTCCGCCAGGGCAGCTTGGCGCGCTTGGGGGGGGAGTGGCGGCTTCATCTGCTGTTTTGGTTCTTCTGTTATTACCAGTTACGGGGTTTAGAGGCATAGCACAAAAAAAGGCAAGATGGCGCTGTTGCTCTCACCTTCAAGGGTCACTAGGTCGATTACAAATTGGCAACCCTGTACTTATCATTCTTGAGACTGCGACAGAGTTTTGTTCTGCAGACCTCGTCTACCGGCGCTCTTCAATTTTCTCCAGTAATTGTTGAACCTGCCACAGTCTTTGAGAAATACCTTTGAACCTTGTTGAACCTTGCCTGGGACCTTTATTCAGAACTCTTTGGTAACTGCATGGTGCTCATGATGACCCTGCTTGCGCGTCACAATCTCTGTGCAGCCATCTTTCTGTCGAGCATTCTACACTGCTACACCAAATGGACAAGGTGCCGGTGATAGAGCATGCCAGAATTCAGGAGACAGAGAGACAGACAGAGAGAAAGAGAGACAGTAGCCATTTTGGCTCGAGGGAACGGGGTCAATTCGCGGCCTTTTGTGTTCCAAATTGACCCTTTTAGGCATTATGTGTTCCAAATTGACCCCTTTTGTTGTTGCTGTTTTTTGTTCCGGATGGGGAGTAGCGATAGACAACAGCTGAGTTGCTTCATCACACATCGTCCCGCGAGATGCCTCGAAGGACAAGATAAATCAAAAAGCAAGGCAGGCGAACCACCTGCTGGAGGTGAGTAGCCTTACAGTGTGAGCTCAGGGAGTCAGACAACTCAAGGCCAANAGATAAATCAAAAAGCAAGGCAGGCGAACCACCTGCTGGAGGTGAGTAGCCTTACAGTGTGAGCTCAGGGAGTCAGACAACTCAAGGCCAAAGGTGCAAAGAGTACCTCTTATACACTCCGCATCACCTCAGCGAGGGAGCAGTTGCTAACACCTCCAATGGAGGCTGGGAAAGCACACGACTATGCTTCCGTGCAAGGATCAATTTCCTGCGGCAAGCACATGATGTGGACGGTGGACAAAATGGGCCAGGGCTGGTGCTAAAGTGCAACAAGCTTTTTTTTGCAATGTCTACCTCATGTCGCCGCGACAGTGCGTGTTTCCAAGGCTTTCTTGTGATTTTGACGAATTCGAATGCTGACGAAGACAAATATCATTTTTTGGCTGTGCTGTGTTCCAAATTGACCCCTGGTGTTCCCAATGGTGTTAATGGTTTGTTTATGGCTTCCATGGTGTTCATGGTTTCTATTTTTTTTGTTTTTTTGGTTTTCATGGTGTCTATGGTTTCCATGGTTTTCATGGTTTCTGTGTTTTTTTTTCTGGTGTTTTATGTTTTTTTTTTTGGTTTCCATGGCTTTCATGGTTTCTATGGTTTTTAAAGTGTTCATGGTTTTTATGGTTTTCATGGTTTCTATGGTTCTTATGGTTTCCATGGTTTTCATGGTTTCTGTGGTTGTTATGGTGCTTATTGTGCTCACGGTTTCTATGGTGTTTATGTTGTTTTGTTTGTTATTGTTTCTTTTTGTTTTTTGTTTTCATGGTGTCTATGGTTTCCATGGGTTTCATGGTTTCTATGTTTTTTTGTTTTGTTATGGTTATATGGTGAGTACATTATCATATGCGCACGAGCGTACAGAGCACACATGGTGAGTATATTATCATCTGTGAGTGCATTATCATTTGCGCACGGGCGTACACAGCACACATGGTGAGTGTATAATCATTGGCGCACGAGCGTAAATGGCACACATGGTGAGTATATTATCATGTGCGCACGAGCGAAAACAGCACACATGGTGAGTATATTATCATTTGCGCACGAGCGTAAACGGCACACATGGTGAGTATATTATCATTTGCGCACGAGCGTAAACAGCACACATGGTGAGTATATTATCATTTGCGCACGAGCGTAAACGGCACACATGGTGAGTAAATTATCATTTGCGCGTGAGCGTAAACGGCACACAACATGGTGAGTATATTATCATTTGCGCACGAGCGTAAACGGCACACATGGTGAGTATATTATCATTTGCGCACGAACGTAAACCGCACACATGGTGAGTATATTATCATTTGCGCGCGAGCGTAAACGGCACACATGGTGAGCATATTATCATGTCATTTGTGCACGAGCGTGGCAGCTGTCCCAATGTCTGACTGGTGCACGAATGTTCGTATCTGTTATGTTTGCACAGCCAGGAACTCACAAGTGTAACATTCCTGTGCAAGGTGGCTGCTGCTACGATCCGGGCAGAGGTTCCTCGCCGAACTGGCGTTGCCCGGTAGTCGCGATGCGAACGACCAAACCGCATCCGGTCGGAAAAACTTTTCGAGGCGGAGTGACAGGGGGGCTTACGGAAACGCATTCAGTGTCTAAACAATGGCTCGCGTGTCAACTGCAGCGCAAGACCCAACGATGTATGGATAAACAGCCTGCCTACCTTAAACCTCTTTCAACCGTTGCCACGGTTGTGTTGTGTACTCTTGAGACCCAGATCTGCAGCCCTGATGTAGTGCGGATGCGAGCCGAAAGACCTCGTCTCTTATGTTGCGGCAGTGCACGCCACTCTAACCAAAGCTTAATGTCGATCTAATGTCAGGGCCTTTGTTTTAGTTTGAGCGACAGCACATTTCATAACATTACAGATCATCCATACTCAGGGACATGTTCGAAAGTCGGCGCCGACACGCCAAAACCAAAACCCTACAAGGGGTGCTGGGCAGCGAAATTTTGTCAAGCGGGTTCTGGCAAGGATCGGAAACATGACGTGAATGTACGCTGCACCGCTCTTCCGTTCAAGCAGGTGTAGGTAGCGACACAACTGTTTCAAGCCTTTGCCGCGTTCTTGTCCTGTGGGCTATTCTGGCTGTCGGCATCATGGCTAGGCACTCAGCGAATAATTATGCGCAGTTTTAAGCTCCTGTTGGGTAAGATGTGATTGTCGTTGCTGTGCGCGAAGACCTAACCAAAGCGAGCGACGGCATGCAGGAGGATTCTGTGAGAAGTTCGGACGGAGCATGTGGTTTCTGATGGTCCACCAGTTGCCTTGCTAAATGAACCGTAGAAGCGGACACGTCGAAACTTAAGACGAAAGGCAACCCAAGAGCTTAGGCATGAGATTCCCAAACCGCAAACTAAGCTGTATGCGGCCCTGAACCCTATGATCTCTAAACCCTATGCCCGAGTGCTGAGAGCTTTCCGACCTATAACGTCTTGCGAAGTGAGAGACTCCAAACCCCTATATGCCCTTCCTGCTTGGGGTCGCTTTCAGGTGCTTTCCGAAGCAGAAAAGATGGCTCGCGCCAAGGCCGAACGAGAGGCCCGATATTGGCCTTTGAAGTGATTCAGGGGTTCTGTAAGNCCCTTCCTGCTTGGGGTCGCTTTCAGGTGCTTTCCGAAGCAGAAAAGATGGCTCGCGCCAAGGCCGAACGAGAGGCCCGATATTGGCCTTTGAAGTGATTCAGGGGTTCTGTAAGGGGGCTGGTTCCGGCCCTAGCTCTGACTATGACACTTTCTGTTGTGGCAGTGATAGTTCCGCAGAATTTTGCAGGCATGCTCTCTCCAGCTGCTGCAGATTGAAACACCTCCTCGCACCTTTTTAGCTCTCGTCGTTCTCGTGTCAGGCTTGATACTCTTGTGGTCATCTTTCGTCCTTCAAGCAAGCCTTAAGCATGCGCATTGCCACAGGAGCAAACCCTAAGCCCTTAACCTGCCTTACACCGAAAATCCGAATTGTCAGGCTCTCGCTGCGAAGAAAGCGGAAAAGGAACGAATTGAAGCTGTGCCTAGGTGGCCTTGGACGGCGGAGATGTGAGAGGTTTTCGGCTTTGTAGCTTGCGTGCTCCTGAAGGTTCAGGACGGTTGATGTCAGCAACCATCAGTCAACCATGAGGCCTCGACTCATTTTTGGTTACGTTTCCTTTGTCATGCCCCGCTGGAAAATTCGCTGAGAATGCCCGGCTTCCTTCACGCTAGCCTTGTTCTGTTCAGAGTATACGCCCTGTAACACGTTGAGCCTTCCTGCACTTCCTGACAAACCTCACTCAGGAAATTCGTGCAGACCGAGACTTGTACGATGCTGCGCGCAGCAATGCTCGACAAGCCTTGGCCTCGGCACTGTGATCCAGTCACTGGGTTCTTGTTAAGGAATTTTATTTAAGTTGCCATAATAGGGATCTATAGTAAATAATATGGCTTCCTGTTTATGGTAAGTTAAATTCAGGGTGCAGGGGGTTCTGTTGGCGTGATGTCAATCAGCCTTCTCTTGGGTCCGGTTGACTCTGGCCAGTGCTTCCCGTTGTTAAGTGAATGCGCAGTCCTTGAACTTACGTCGTAGTGTTTCCGATTTTCAGTCTCAGTAGGAATCCACACATTCCGTTTCGTGCTGAACTTCTGCTGATTGCTTTTGGCTGTGGCGTTTTCTCATGTGTCTTCCGGTCTTGGATCTAATTAGTTTGATTTGCCATTGAGCTGTTTTCGCAAGACTTTGGAGGGGCGAGGCACGCCCACACACAAGTACAAATATCCAAAATCATTCCTAGAGCACGTCGCTTGTTGCCGCGTCCCCCACTGCTCTGCTTGTCATAGTGTTTGGTTTGTCGGTGAAGTTGGGTTCTTTGCTGAGGAGGCGCCCGCGGCAGCTCCACGGCTGTTGATCCGCGTCCGCTACGATGTGGACGGCCAGAAAGGTCAGCTGCTCATTTCTCACGCCTACCATAGAGACTCTCTCTCTGTCTCTCTCTCTCTCTCTCTCTCGCTCTCTCTCGCTCTCGCTCTCTCTCTCTCTCTCGCTCGCTCTCTTTGGCTCTCTCTCTGTCTGTCTGTCTCTGTCTCTCTCTCTCTCTGTATATATATATATATACCTGTGTATACATATATTATATGTAGCGGTGCTTATATAACAGAACGACGGATTGATAGATTGTTTAGTACGAAGCTATGATATAGAAGAGCGAGAGGGCGAGAGATGTATGTGATGCGTGTAGGATGGATGGATTGGATTGGGTTGGATTGCATGCATGCATGGATGGATGGATGGAAAGTTAGATAGTCAGATGGATGAGATAGTTACATAGGTAAGTAAGTGGATACACAGACAGACAAACAGACAGATGGATTAGATAGTTAGACAGATACAAAGGTAGGTAGGTAGGTAGGTAGATACACAGACAAACAAAGCAGAAAAAAGAGTGATAGAGAGAGAGAGAGATATATATATATATGTATATATAGAAAGATCGGTACATCGATGAGATTAGTTAGGTTAACTAGGTTTTCTTACACTATCTAGACTAAATAGTAGGTAGGTAGATGGATCGATAGATAGGTAGATAGATAGATAGAGAGAAGAGAAGAGAAAACATGCTGCATGTGTATGTATATTTGTATACATATATGTGTACAGTACACAATACACACACACACACACATATATATATATATATATATATACAGACAGATAAATTTTAAGTAGACAGGATAGATTACATACATACATACATACATGCATGCATGCATGCATGCATGCATGCATGCATACATAGACGAGCCATATTAAATACATATATGTATACATACATATATACATATGTATGGAGAAAAGTAGGTATATGTATGTATATGTAAACAGGCATATAGGGGTACCCAGACATACGTCCAGGAATGAAGGAATTNTTAAATACATATATGTATACATACATATATACATATGTATGGAGAAAAGTAGGTATATGTATGTATATGTAAACAGGCATATAGGGGTACCCAGACATACGTCCAGGAATGAAGGAATTAAACCCTCTGAGGTCGAAGACCCCTGGAGCTGGAAGGGACAACAGCGACCATCAGCCTCTTCCATTTCTATCAGGCCACAGATTGTTGAGGTCTGCGTTTCGAAGGTCGAGATATTGGGNCTGAGGTCGAAGACCCCTGGAGCTGGAAGGGACAACAGCGACCATCAGCCTCTTCCATTTCTATCAGGCCACAGATTGTTGAGGTCTGCGTTTCGAAGGTCGAGATATTGGGCATGTGCTGTGTGGTTAAGGGGAGGTGTCGCTGCCAGAGTCGAGTTCCCGTGACGAGGCAATTGAGGAGCATTTTCACGTGGCTCCAGCTAGACAAGTGCTGCAACCTGCAGACGAGTTGCATCCTCAAGCGGGGCGAAGTGTGCAGCTTCCTTGATTTGNTTGCATGAGTCCGAGGTCGACTTATCCAGTACAGCCCAAGGCGGAGGTCGGGGCTTCGAGCTTCAATCTGACTGGGCAGCGCGGTTGAAGGTTTCGTTCCTTCAGTGATCAGGGAGTGTGCAGCAGGCACGTGTACAGAGGTTAGGGCTTGTGCTCCGGTGATGCACGAGTGGTACAAGATGCTCAATCAACGACATTGGCACTAGTCCGANCAGTGATCAGGGAGTGTGCAGCAGGCACGTGTACAGAGGTTAGGGCTTGTGCTCCGGTGATGCACGAGTGGTACAAGATGCTCAATCAACGACATTGGCACTAGTCCGATCATCGCTCCCTCCACGACTTTCTTATCCTGGCTCTTCGGAGCTAGGAAGCTTTGCCGGCTTTTCCTACTGTGCAGTCCGATTGCAGGCCTTGCCTGCCTACAGCTCCTTCGCCTCGGTGGATGCATTCCCAAGCCTTGAGAGCTTGGGTTTGAGAGAGGGCCAGGTGCTTTGGCTTTAGTTCGGTGATCCGTACCTGGCAGTAGCATGAGCAGCAGGTGTTGTTGTGAGCGGAAATCGGGAGCACATGCAAGCAACGACAGGACGGGAAAAGGGGCAAAGAAAGAGCAGGAACGGCAACTCTGCTACATCCACAGTTCCGACATCTTTTGCCAGGTTTTTTCGAAGGATTCGTACTCCAGGTTGACTGCCGGAAAGCATTGATCACGGAATCGTCCTCAAAGAGCAAGAGCCAAAGAAGAGAGAACAGAAAGAGCCGCTAACAGCACACACAGGATCTGCAGCAGAAGATAGAATGTCAAACAGAGCCTTCTACCACAGAATCGGAGCTAAGGAGCTGTTCTTGACTGTTGGAGCAGAGGCCGCTGTTCGGGATTTCGGACCAGGGTTTCGTCTTCCGGGATTTAGGATGGTTTTGGGTCAGGGCATGATGGGGCCGCAGATGGGTATGATTGGCCAGGGACCGCAGGCACTGAGAGCCGTCGCGTGCGCTTCGTGCAGACTGTTCAGCCTGAAGAATGTGCAGGAACCCGGACTCCCGATGTTGCTGGGCAAGGCAGGCAGAGGATGTACTTACATACGTACATGCATGCATGCATATGCAAATACTCATACAGACAGACAGAGACAGACAGAGACAGACAGACATATACATACAAATATATCTACGTACGTACGCACGCCCGTATGCCTGCACGCCCGCACACCTGCATGCACGCCCGCGCGCGATGCACACACACACACAAGCGCGTGCACGTACACACCCACACCCACGCCCACGACACCCACACCCCCACGCACGCACGGCACCGTGCGGCACTGCACTGCATGCCAATGCTCACTTTCAGAGTGTTGCAGGCTGTCAGGGTGACTTGAGTGTGGTCACGACGGTGAGCTCGCGACAGCATGCACCGTATCGTGAGGCGTTCGAGTCACAGGGAAGTGCTCCGTCCGAGGCAACCCTCAAAGGCACGAGAAGTGGAAGAAGTTGAATGAGCTCGGGATGCGAATGCATTGTGTAGTATGGAGGCACGGGTTTCGTATTGGCTGCCGACTTGCCGCGGACGGACGAGCAGGATGAGCTAGATGAGGAGAGGTTGATCTGCTTTAGTAAACCCATCATTGCTGCCTCAGTGCGCCAGCAGCTGGTTCGGCCACAGCTGCAACAGGATGAAGGCTGCAGTGCCGTTCCTTCAACCCACAAGAAGAACGTCGGTTTCAGTGCGGTTGGCAGCCTCAGAGAGGTCTAGAAAGACGTGTGTGCTTAGGGATAAGAGTTATTATGATAGAAGTCTTGAGGTGCCGGAGCCACGGCACATTGCTCCATCGCAGGCAGCCAGCAAAGGCATCGATGATCCTGGACTTGACCGTGTCTGGCGTACTGGCACAAGTGCACGTCTGGCCTGCAGGCACTGGCTTCGTGCCAGCAGCGGACCTGCCCTTGACGGACGAGGAAGATGAGGAGGAGGAGAAGGCCTTTCATCAATGTATCTTGGGAACAGTCAATAGTGGACTTCAGTGCAGCAGTGGGCCAAGCCGAATCCGGCAAATTGGAATTCCCCAATGGCTTCACGCAACCCCAGCACCCTGCAAATTTGAGTTCCTGATTACAGTAGCTTCATGCATATCCCAACAGCCGGATGCCACAGAAAGACCCACAAATAGAGAACCTGCAAAATGGATTCACCAACAGCTTGACGCTAAACATGACCCCACAAATCAAAATTCCCCAAGTACTTGAAAAGCCCGATTTTTGTTGCCAGAGGTTTGTCGAGAACAGCCAATGGAACGAAAGCAAACAACACACATTATCCCCCCTTTTTGCGTCTCGCACCTCGCAAACGGGTGGAAGGGCAGATGAGTTCCGAGGTCTGGGCAGGGCTTTGGGGCNAACAACACACATTATCCCCCCTTTTTGCGTCTCGCACCTCGCAAACGGGTGGAAGGGCAGATGAGTTCCGAGGTCTGGGCAGGGCTTTGGGGCATTGGAAGGCAAAACATAAAAAGAAGCATCCCATGCAGACGATGACGACAGTCAGGAGCATGAGGGAATGTTCCGAAATCCACTCGGCACCAGCTTAATCACTTAATCATGTGCTCCGACTGTTGCAGGGAGGAGCAGAGCCGAAACAAAAGATACGCAGAGCTGAAACCCTCAGCCTTTAGCAAGCTGCTGTCAGCTGTACTTCGAAGTCATCTTGCACGCTGAGCCGTCCTTGCCAGGTAGGAGGTAAACAGCCCGAAATAGAACAGACTAAACCCAAAGCCAAAATTTCATGGAGACGATCGGTGCAGGCCTTGCAGTTTCAGCAGCACCTGCCTGAGGCGCGTTCAGACTGTGGATACGTCTAGTATGATATGTTGATCAAGTCGTGCAGTTCATATAATTGTTGTGTGTGGGTGTAGGATCTATCTAGCTCTTCCTCTCGCTCTCTCTCTCTCTCTCTGTTTGTCCTTGCTGTGTGTGCATGGGTGTGTCTTTGCGTCTGCGTGTGTGTATCCCGTTAGCCCCATGTGGTGTATGCTTACCCGCTGAGCTTGAAGGGAGTGCGAGACCTTTCGTCACACGTAGAAGACGAGTGCGATGAGGTTGAATAACATCGGCATGTACACAAGGCTCTTCCTTGCCCTTTTGGACCAAGTGTCCGTGCAGCTTCTACAAACTAGCTTTTGCGTGAGCTTTCACAGTCCACTTCAGTCAAGTTGTGTATGTGGATTGTCCGAACAAGTTTTTGTACAGTCAGTAGTATGAAGAGGAAATTTTCGCATCCTTACAGTAGGAGGGGTGCAAACGATTCAAGTAAACGTTACACGTGGTAAAACCATGTGTTACTTACCTGACCCCCACCCCAAATCGGAGATTCGCTGATAGGTGTAATGGGGCAGAGGTCGAGAACGAAAATTCGAAAGAGCCACCGCAGGACAAAGAAGCCGACGGCGAGGAAGGCCTGGACGGTGACGAGGAGGAGCCACGGCGCCCCGCACAACGAAGAACCGCAATAAAGGGAAGTAGCAGAGGCTAGCAATCGTGGGAAAGATCGCTTTTTCCTGTGCCACGGTTAGACGAGTTGGTGTTGCATCTTTGGCAGGAGGATGGGGAGGAGGAAGAGGACAGCGCGTCCTCGGAGGTGTCCGACGGCCTCTGGGACGACTACACCCAGGAGGAATGGCTTGTCGAGCACGCTCACTGACGCGATGTGTATATATGTACTGTACATGTATGTATATATATATGTGTGTATATATATATATATGTTTGCAGTTATATTTAGTAGCCAGATTTCTATCTCATATTGCTATTAGTGTTTCTATATTCATAATTCTTCGGTTTTCTTCATTCTTGCATGTGTATACATATATATATATGTATGTATGTACATTAAGGTGTGTATTTATGGAGGTTTTATTTCGTTGTGTATTTTCTCCATAATACAAGAGGAAATATGAACGAACAAAGTAAAACACATGAAACATATTTCAATGCAATATTTACTTAATTTGATAGTATAACAGAATACAGTGTGCATATTTTTCTACATGTATATACATATTTTCGATTTATTTAATGCATAACATATACATATATATTTATATATGAGATATATATCCGTACATATTTAATATACAATATTTTGTACACAAAGTTTAATGTATAATATATAGCATATATGTATATATACTACACCATTTATAATGTATAATGTATAATGTAAAGTGTTTAGTATATAATACATAATACATAACACACAACACACAATACATAATTCGTAAGTATGTAATACGTAATACATAACATACAACACAGGGTATAATTTATCATTTGTAATATGACATAACATTTCGTGGTATAGTAGAGTAGAGTTCAAGATGAAATCAAGTCATATCACATCATACCATATCATGTCACACCAGAGCACACCATGCCATACCAGACCAACCACATCATGCCGTATGATATCTTGTCGCATCATATCACGCTCACATGTGCATGTGTATGTGTATATGTATGTGTATGTGTATGTGCACGCACATGTACATGTATGTACATACAGAAACATATGTATGTATGTATGTATGTATGTATGTTGTTGCTGTCCATGAGTGGGCGTTGGGTGCTGTGGTATGTAGCCATGAGGCAATCTTGCCTCTTGTTGCCTCCTGAGGTGTTTCTCAGAGAGCGAGAGGGGTACGTGAGATACGCAAGTGTGGGATGTGGGCGATCTGCTGGAAGTTAGATATTTGGATGTTCACATGTCTGGGAGAGTTGAGTGAGAAAGAGACCTTCGCAGTGGAATGAATGTAGACAACAATGTGGATAGGTAAGTCGTCTTGTTAATGTTGATGTTGACAGCTGAACCAATGCGTTCATTTTCCCCCGGAAGTGTTGAGGCTCCTGAAACCTCGCCTGATTTGCCGAGTGAAGGTGACAAAAATGTATGTATGTCTATGTATGGTTCCACGTCGCGGTTGTCAGGTCACTGAGTCCGTGTGAGAGAGATAGATAGACATATAGACAGATGTTATTTACACCGGTGCTTATGATGCCCATTGATGATCATTGATGCCTTTTCCCGGCTGGTGCCCGCCCCCAACCCTCGCATGCGAGCGTCACATAGCATAATCTTGCGATGCCCATGCTCATAAGGCTCGCCACCCCTCACAAATTAAAGTTCCGGTCGGTGCGCCAGGACTGCCCAGACATCTTCTTGCTGGGTGGTCCCGTCAACGTGCTGCCTTTGGNCAAATTAAAGTTCCGGTCGGTGCGCCAGGACTGCCCAGACATCTTCTTGCTGGGTGGTCCCGTCAACGTGCTGCCTTTGGCAGCACGCCCTGGGGTAGTCGCAGAGGTGGCGGAGCGGGGGACTGCCGCCTTTGCAGAGGACGGGGGTGTTGCTGCTACTGCTGCTGCGTTGCTCCTGACACTCACACCTCTAATCAGGCCGTTCGGATCGCGGTCGACCGCGCAGTCTGTGGCCGAGACGGCAGCAATGCCGTCGACGACGACCTCCTGGAAGTCATGGACTACCAGGAGGTGCTCGTGGCCACAAATCCGGAAGGAGACCGGTGGCTTTGATAAGAGTTTACTTTTCGAGTGGGGTGCAGGAAGGCTCATTCATTGTGGGTTGGCGTTGCCATCTCGCACGTCTCATTGCCATTGTCATCAGTTGTGGGCTTGCGTCAGCTGCATCCTGCACATCCCTGCGCACACAACGCGCAGGACAGTCATACAGTAAATAGACCTGCCGCTTGCGCACAAAAACGACCACAAAGCAAACAACGCACCAAAACAGCCACACCCAGACCAAAACAGCCCCACTGAACCAAAGTCGCCATGCGTACAGCCTCAAAAACAAGAATAGCCACCCCTGCACGAATGGCCATACGACAGCCGCGTTTCTGTAAGCGTGTCAGGTTGTTGACAATAGTGGGCCACAAATGCCCAACAAATGACTTTGCAAGACTACTATAATGTCATACGATCCTCGGCATGATCTTTCAATCGCGCGCGTTGGACATATATGACTTTGATGTCGCCATATGACAATGATATGTGGGTGGTTGTCAAAATTATGGTTCCTTTTTGGGTCCTTAATATAGTACGGCGCCTAATATTTAGGGCACCCAAGAAGGGACCCTAATTTTGACAACTTCCCACGTGTTGTTGATTCTCGTCATGTTGCGGTTGGACAGATACCGGATGGCTGAGTTATTCCTTTGCACAAAAGCAGTGGTTTTGGAAGTCGCCGACCACTGCCTTTTGCCACACATGAGCTGTATAGCGTTGTGGAAGTTGACTTCTCATTTTGGGTTTTCAGTGGCTTTTCTTCTGCAAATGAGTCCAGATGCCCGTAGCAAATTGCAGCGGGGGGAGGTTCAAATCATTGGAGCAAAAGCGTCATCAGACTGACTGAAGATGGCTTGTTTGTGTGGTTGGCAAAAAAAGCTTCGACGTTTGTGTAGATTGTGCTCGGGACTTCGCTTCAGGGTTTCGGGAGTTTCATTATGCCCACTCGAGGTTTTTTCTGTTGGTGTGGGATGATGCATTTCGGACTTCCGCCAAATTCCACCTTTTTCCGCTCAATTCCGCCTTATTTCCGGGAAATTCCGCCTTATTTCTTCAGTGACTTTTGTTTGCCCTTCAGGCTTTTGTTTGGTTTCGCAGCTTGACCTCAGGCAGTTCAGGTTTTGGCGTCCGCTTCTGGCTTCGAGAGCTTGATTTCAGGCGTTTTTAGGTTCAAAGTTTTGTGTCAAGCTTGAGCTGCACCAGGTGTGGGCAACGATTGTTGACAAATTTTCTCCCGTCTGTGTTTGGCTTGGTCGTGGTTTGGGGTCGGTCAACCAGTCCGAGTCTTACCACATATGCGCACGGCAGAATCTACATGAATCTTGTTCTTAATCCTTTTGTGTACGTATATTAGTGTTCTACCTACGTTACTATGTTGGCTCAAGTGAACAAAAAGTCCGTGCGTTCTGCTGCTAACAATAGGTTATCAGCCGTAGCTTTGNTGCTCATCCTGTGGAACAAATCGCGTGGTTCATTAGAGGGTGGGAGGAATACCGCCAAGCCAGCGACGGCAGCTGGTATAGAGCCTATTAAGTGCATCCGACACCGGAAGGTGCTCCGCATTCTGAGGGCACAGTGTCGCACAGGGATGCACTGAATCGCATGCAATTGCGATTATTTCTTGTGAGTATAATTTTCTGCGACTCACCCCACTGTCGTGTCGGTTCATTCTTCTACAGCC
>BGNK01001275.1:41718-65069 GCA_003297005.1 Symbiodinium sp. clade A Y106 | reverse complement strand
CGCTCCAATGCGCGGGGGGTGTTCTTAATCCTTTTGTGTACGTATATTAGTGTTCTACCTACGTTACTATGTTGGCTCAAGTGAACAAAAAGTCCGTGCGTTCTGCTGCTAACAATAAATCTACTGCGGCCTGGTCACATCTCCTTGCACATGGAACATACAGGTTTGGAGAAAGATGATCGCAAGCTCGCAAGCTTCATGGCTCTCCGGCATAGAGCGTGCTGAATTTTCTTGCAAACCTCCTCACAGCAAGTCAGAGCGTTACCTGTCGTGTGCGAGCGCTGTATCTCACGGCATCGGCCCACCAAAAAGTTGACTGTGAAGCCACCGAACACTCATCCATCCTACACTCTCTACCCTAACTTGTATAGCTCCAGAAACCTTCAGCCACCTCACTGTGTCTAAAGCAGGACTCAGGAATAGCCACCCGAATTGCAAAACAGCCTTCCAAACCCCGGCATGGCCACACAAAGTTCCTTCGAACAACAAATCAAGTTTCCACTGCCGGGCTGTTTTCAAGGATTGTGCCTGAAAAAGCCTGTTCTTGCTGACAGGCTATTATTTTGCATACTTTGGAGGGTCTATTTTTTTCATATTGCTATGCCACGCGGTGTGTACGAACCTGTGGCATGGCGCATATAAGACAGGGATCGCGAAGATGCAAAGTGTAAGAGTGCACACAGAGTGGAGGGGGTCTTGGCACATGATTAGCTTGGGGTCACCAAAGGTCCCGCTTGGGTCAGGGCGGCGATTTCTGAGTCTTCCATTGTGCGCTGGCGTTGCCATCTCACACATCTTACAATGATTACGGAATGTCAGCAATTCATTCCGGAGCCAGAAATGATNGGTCCCGCTTGGGTCAGGGCGGCGATTTCTGAGTCTTCCATTGTGCGCTGGCGTTGCCATCTCACACATCTTACAATGATTACGGAATGTCAGCAATTCATTCCGGAGCCAGAAATGATTGCAGGGGAATCGAGGGCCTGATGTAGGAAGCAATGATACATGATTGCTGCAGGGCACCCTCTTAAAGGTGCAAGTGTGACTTCACAATTGGCACACAATTTCTTTGTTAGCTTTGTCTCCTCGCGTGAAATTATTTCCAATCGTTTGGAACCCTCCCAGATATGATTGCAAGGGGTGAGGGATTGAATAAGAACTCGTTGAGGGCTGGGAGAACCCGATCTTTCGTTGTGTGAGAGCGTTGCCATCTCACACGTCTCACTGCGAAAACTCGATCTTTCATTGTGCGCTGGCGTTGCCATCTCACACATCTCACTGCGAAAACCCGACCTTTTATTGTGCGCTGGCGTTGCCATCTCACACATGTCACTACCTATCCCCCTGTCACCTCCTCCAGGTAGTTGACGATCAACGGGCTGACGTCTGATTATGTGTACATGTGGTTTCTCTTATTATTGCATCGCGAAGGTTCATCGGTTTTGGGTCTTTCACTGCGAGTTGGCGCTGCCATCTCGCATGGTAACTTGCAAGGATCCATCTTGGGCGGGCTGGTTTTCGAGCCCTGCCCAAGTGGCCTCTGGATCGAGACTGCCGGCTCCTTCGACCGCAGCGGCGGAGGTGTCGCGGTCCATTGCGGTCTTGCTGTTTTCAGCATTCCGCATGCCTTAAACCTAAAAACTATATAAACCTTAAACCCCTATGGCCCTACCAAGCTTATGTTACCCTAAACTTCTCAGAGCCCTAGAAATCCTGGAGGCACCGCACTTTTCCACGAAGTGGAGCGGCGTGCCCGAGCCAGATNATAAACCTTAAACCCCTATGGCCCTACCAAGCTTATGTTACCCTAAACTTCTCAGAGCCCTAGAAATCCTGGAGGCACCGCACTTTTCCACGAAGTGGAGCGGCGTGCCCGAGCCAGATATGCCGTGTTCCTCGCAGCTCGCTTATACTTGATGCCTGAAGAGTCCCACACCCTATACCCCTTTTTTCGAGTACCGACTGTTGCAATTTTTCTTTCTCGCACATGCGAACTACAAACAACTTGGTGTAAAAAGGGATACAGGCTATGCCCATTCTAGACCGTTTTTTTACGTATATGGTTGTTTGTCTAGTGTCATAAGGTTATTTAGACTTATCTAGGCTTCGCTCTAGCGTTGTACGAAGGGATTTTTGTGGTGCGGGGAGGATGGGTTGCTCGTTTGAGGCCCTCAAGCCGAAGGACGAGGATGCCCAACGTTTTTGGGCGAGGTGTGGCTNTGCTCGTTTGAGGCCCTCAAGCCGAAGGACGAGGATGCCCAACGTTTTTGGGCGAGGTGTGGCTTCGGCCCCCTCCGCGGCTTTGCGGCCTTTCACCGCAGCCCGCAAAGACGGGTTGCTCTTTTGGCAGCCCTAGCTGCTGCTGCTGCTGGCCGCCTAACGGTGGCTCAGTGTGCAGAGGTGGGAGCCCGCTTTGGAAGCGAGGCCACCACCGTGGAGGCAGTTTGGGTCTGCTGGTTGTAAAGAAGTGGTCCGAGCAGGGATTGAGGATGGCCATGCACCCAACAAAAACCTATTACATAGACACATACACACACACAGAGATGCAGATGCACGTACGCATGCACATGCACGCAAACATACGCATGAAGATATGTACAGACATACAATGATCCCCTCAAACGACACCCCCGCTCACGCATGCCCTGTTTTGCTACATCTCGAACCCCCCCCAGAAGCACAGCCAATCCAATGCCACGAGGCAAAAACTGCCACGCTCAATAGAAAACACAAGCTTGAATATATTAACCAAAGCAGCATAGAGGACACCCCTGATCGCAACCTCAATAGCGGAAGTCCTGGTTTAGCGCTGTCCTGGTTTGGGTTTTAGCTTCGGATTTTGGTCAGGGCGTTTAAGTTTAGGGTTTAAGATTGGGTTTGGGATATGGACCGAGTTTTGCAAGTCAGGTCTGCAAGGTCTGGTCTGGGGGTTTTAGGGTTTAAGCGGGTTTGAGATATGGAGCTAGCTTTGAAAGTCGGGTCTGGGAGTTCAGGGCGTTTGAGGTTTAAGTTTATGGTTCAAGTTCGAGTTTGGGATATGGAACGAAGACTGAAAGTCAGCTTCGGGGCAAGACTTTGCCTTTCAGCAGAAGCACAACATTCGACTAAATGGTGGTGCTGCAGCCCCTTGAGGCTTATAGCTTTTGCCTTTGAAGTTCAGAGTCGCCTCCGACATGGAAAGTATCTCCGCAGCATTGTCCTTGACCCCTGACCTTCATCGTTCTGGTGCCAAACTTCCAACCCCGCTAGGGTTCGCAGTGATGAAGGTCCAAAATTTGTTCATTGCCCCACACTTTGCGAAAGAGCTTGCATACTCATATTCATCGTTTCGAAACCCAACGCTTCTACAATCTTAAACTCTGGATTTGGATATGCGCTTGATTGACCATGGGAGCTCCTCGCCGTTGCTCGAGCATCACTTGCCGTGGCCTTAGCCTAGGGCTTGCCGGGAGCGGTTGCTCCCAACTGGGGCTCCCCGCAGAGGATGCCAAAGAGAGAAGAAGGGACGCTTTGAGACTCAGACTTGCCAGGGCCACGCTCGCGGTTCTGCGCCCCTTCGCTGGGCCCTCAGCCCTGGCTCAGCTCAGAAGAGATTGTCCGGTAACCCGGTATGTTGAGGCCAGGATGAGCATCGACATTATCGAGCTTTACAACGTGGGGCTCCAAACCAGGGATGCTGCCACATTCTAGATGTAGNCTCAGCTCAGAAGAGATTGTCCGGTAACCCGGTATGTTGAGGCCAGGATGAGCATCGACATTATCGAGCTTTACAACGTGGGGCTCCAAACCAGGGATGCTGCCACATTCTAGATGTAGCTCATTGGCGATTCCCCGACAAATCCCGCCACCCAGGCCGGGGCCATCGTCTTCGGCCGGCTGCCTCAGTGCCATGGGGTTGTGCCTGGAGGGTTGGAGGGCTCCGTTTTGCTGATTTGCACAGCCCTTCAGGCACTGACCCGACAGCCAGCCGACAGCGATCTTCGTCTTTCGGTGCACTGGTGCGTCCCGCAAGTCTGTGACGTCTGTTTGGCAGACCCGGGTCAGCTCAAGAAGACCCGGAAGGCCCGGAATATCCCGCTCGACGGGATTGACCTGGAGCAGGTCNTTTCGGTGCACTGGTGCGTCCCGCAAGTCTGTGACGTCTGTTTGGCAGACCCGGGTCAGCTCAAGAAGACCCGGAAGGCCCGGAATATCCCGCTCGACGGGATTGACCTGGAGCAGGTCTGGGGCTGTGTCGGAACTCCGGGGCTAGCAAGTGCGCTTGGATCATATGTACATGCCGGAGCAGGGTGACCGCCGCGACCGCCCCTTCCGAGCGCACCAGTCCGGCACCGGGTTGGTACTGTCGGCTTTGGCCTGTTGAGCGGTCGGATTTTCGTGCAGCTTCCCAGGTCGNATGCCGGAGCAGGGTGACCGCCGCGACCGCCCCTTCCGAGCGCACCAGTCCGGCACCGGGTTGGTACTGTCGGCTTTGGCCTGTTGAGCGGTCGGATTTTCGTGCAGCTTCCCAGGTCGCGGCAATATCCTTGGAAGATCAGACGGCATGATCATTACTGCCGCGACAGCAGCAGCTCGTGGTAGGAATGGTGGGTCGCCGTGATGTCTGTTGCGCCGTGCTGAAACAAGGCAAACGGGTGCGCAACGTAATCGGCTCAATACTCAGACCTGATGAAAGCCCTGCTAGCCTACCTGTGATAATGCAGCCTCGAGGCCTCCTTAACTACCGCGAGTTCGCTATCATGCTGGTTGGCCGGCGGCTGAACGAATTTAGGCAAGCTCCTCCGATGCTTATGCTCGCTGCGCCGCTTTGGGCCGCCTATTTCATCCGGCATCGCTTCTTCGTACACGCGATCGTCACTGCTGACTGCGAGCCTTTCTGAGGCCTGTGCCTGATTGGCCTGCCACGGCCTCAGCTCATCACTGTGCGGCGCGAGGTGGCTTTGGGTGTCTGTTGGGCTTTCGTCTGCCATTTCCAGGTTTGGGGTGCTTCTGGATGGCTATGTGGCCATGCTCCTAGCAAAGAAGGCCTCGGCATGCTTAAGTCGTCTATGATTGTTTCTGCATTCCTTCCTTGGCTTGCCCGTCCTGGACAAGGCATGTGGGAAGCCGAGATAGCGGTGCTGCTGCCTTGACTGTCGCGTTGGGCATGTAGGCTCGTCTTTGAGCAGCTGCACGCGTAAGCGATGGGTTTCTACATCTGAGATCGCACCTTGCCTTCTCCGTGATCCTCTTGGCCATTGAAGTGTCTTCAACCTCAGTGGTGAGAAGATCCGGCGCAGCGCAAGAGGATCAGCATAGCCTTTGCTGTTCAGGCCCTTTTTCCGAATACACATCGGCCTGCTCTCCAGGATCGTGGGCGACGCAATCGTGAGCAGCGGGTACTTGTACGATGGACTTGTGACGACCTCCAACCGGCAGGAACGAATTGGGCCAAGAATCGAAAAACAACGGGCACTACGTGGCTTGGAGCTCATGCATCTGGTTCGTGTCGCCAGGCTGAGAACTGAATCCGGAGGTTGTGGGTCAGTAGCAAAGGCCAACCAGACCTCCAAGGGCGAAGGGATACCTGTCGAGGAGCTGGACGACGAAGAGTGCCCCAAAGTTCAGAGTGAGACAGAAGGCCAAGCCACATCTCCAAGGAGTCGAGACGTTTTCTGTCGCAGTAGCTCCCGCGCTGTCAGTTACAACCAGCTCTTCGATGAAACGGCATTTGTATATGATAAGACCAGGAGCCGGCTCGTGTCAATCCAGGTTTATGCTTCGGTTTCCGCAGTATGCCATGCCATGCGAAGGAACCGCTGGGACAAGGGTTGGCCAACAAATGCTGGAAGCTTTGGTGCTGGCCAGCTGCCCGTGGCTGAGAAGGAGTGTAATGTCGGAACACCGTGCTTGCAACTCTGACACCTGAAGGTGAGCTGGGCGAGTTCTGCACGAAGGAACTTGCCCGCGTGCTCAGGTTTCATTGTTTCACTGTGCTGCGTTTATGGCAGTGGGGGGAATAAAGGGCCATGCCAGCTCACAGTGGCTGAGAAGCAGATTTCGACAACCATGTTTGCCATCTGACATATGAGGGTAAGCTGAGCGAGTTTCGAACTACAGAGACATACCCTAACTGTGATGCTCGGCGGATGTGTCACAGTCCCCTCGATCCACAAATGACGCTGGCTGTGATTTCGCTGTGGCGCATCTGTCCGGGGTGCCCACTGTTTTCTGCGCATGTCCGAACTGCTCTGGTGTGATCAGCCCTGGCAGCAGGAGCCACTGCCAGCTCTCGGCAACCACGATTGCTTGCGTAGCTGAGTCTCCCGACCGAGTAAACTTCTTCGCATCTGGGCCAGAAACGTTACACCCGGTCCACGGAAATACCCTCTGCATGCCTCTGTAACTGTTGGACCAGCCCAACCGCCCCCCACCCCTTGACTAAGGTTCAATGACGGCTGGAAAGCTTTCACTTGCAGTAAGTGATGCACAAGGTCTAGCAGCTAGCACTCGCGTTGGTTGCTCTACTCGTGTCAGGTCTTTGGTTCCTGCCGGGAGTGATGGAATGCAGGCAGCTGCTTTTGGAGCCACAGCTACAGCTATTCTTCATATGCAGGGGTCCATTGCGTATTCGAGCGTGGCGTCATGCCAGAGGCATTTCGTGGACTCCACGCGCGATTGCAGCGATGGTCCCAGGCGCAACGAGTTTCCTCACCGAGCCCCCGGTGGCTCCGGGGGCTCTCCGACTCTCCGCTCCCCTCCTTCAGCTTTTCAATCACACCAAAGCACTGCAGTTCTTTGATGAAGACGAAATCGAAGCGGTGCCTGGAGCGAGCTGTCAAACTTCAGATCCCATGGTTGAACTCAGCATATAAGGTCTAGAGAGGCGGAATGAAGGGTGTGACGTTTGCACGACGCCGGAGCCTGGACCGCAATTCAAGCAAACGAATGCTAAGACAAGCGCACATGTCCATGAATGAATGCCTGCATCCATATAAAGTCACTTCCCTGCAAGATCGCAGTTTGAACGCAGACATTGGTAGATGCAGCCGGATCAAGTGGACATCGGGAGGAAGTTTGCCTGCTGAGGCTGATGCAAGTTTGTTGTGATTCTTCTATTGGCTTGCAGCTTCCGGTAGCGAAAACAGAGAGTTTGCCGAAGATCGGAGCAGCCGCATTGACCTAAGAGTTCTCAACCAAGCTCCTCTGCATCGTCACATCACAATCTTTGCAGACTCCAGAATTCTAGATAATCTACAGCATACATTGCGCTACATTGATGTATGGTGCCGAGCATGGCAGCCGTTAGCCCCGAAGTGGCAACCAAGCGAAGGAAAGTCACATCACCTGGAGCTTCCACCATAGCTCCGAGCTCACAGTGCAGTCTTTTGCAGGATTTTGACGCTGGGTTGCATTTACGGGGAAGCATGCCGTAACTGTTGAAGGAACCCGAAGTAAGCCACGAATCGGAATTTTGTGAAAGGCCCAGAAACAACAAAGGAAGACGGTGAAAACTGGGACTCCTGGCCAACGGCGGCAAAGATCGAGGGTTGCGAGGAGCAGCCGTGGACAGAGGCATAGGGTTCTTTGCACCGCCGGTGGTTTTTTGCATGTACCATCAATGTTTGCCCCGTTCTGTGTGGAGGAAACTGGGCATGAGAGAGAGCAGATGTATGGAGGTGGATGCGCCAAAGTGCCTTGACTTAACCCATTTCTGCGTTTCTATACTGCCAGAAAGGTTTGCATTAGGGACAGCCCACTACCACGCACCAATGAAGTAAGCACCCGCAGGTTGTTTTTGTATTTGGCTCGTCGTGTGGGCTATGAGGGCATTTGGCGGGCCTAGGCTGGGGGCGAGAAAGCCGAAAGATGAGCTGAGGGACTTGCATAGGCGGATTTGTCAGCAATGGGAGTGAGCCGGCATTCCGTGGCTTTTAGATAGACTGCTCTCTGTTTGGATCACATCTACACGGGTGTCCCAGGCTCCCATGTGCAGGGTTCGTTTTAAGTCTTGGCCATAATGCCGTCAGAGGCTTGCAACTACGAGCGGTGATACTTTCGCAAACTCTAATTACACCTGGCCTCTTGTTTAAATCTCCAATGAGCGTGTTCAAGCCGCGCGTCGGCTTCCCCGAAGCTGCCGGATCCGATGCGACGGCAGTTGACAAGCGCCCACAAAAACGAAGCAGGCAGGATCCACAGCTTCAGTCCTCAGCCGAGGCATGTTACAGCAAGAGCTTTGCTGCCTTGACACCTGAAGAGTTCGACTGGTTCACACGGGTGCCACGGTTTCTGGAGAAAGAGATAGGCCTGTCCTTCGAGGGTCTTCCAGCAAAGCAGTGCGTGCACGTCTTCCACCAGCGCTACCTCACCGGTTCGAAAGTTGACTACCACTACGAGACAAGGGAGCTTAGCACCGGCGAAGTGGTCGCCCGTCTCGTCACACCGTCCTTCTACGGCCGCATCTTCGAAGGACCCAGCCGAAGTGACGCCAAAGATGCAACGGTCGCCGTGGCCGAGCATGTCTTCATCAAGGACTTGCAGGTGAACCGAGCAGCAAGGCTTCTCACTCCTGCCATCGACAGAATCCGACGCCATGTGACCAACATGCTTGAGCGACCGGGCTTGAAAGCATCATTGACTCGAAGAGGTGTCAACATCAAGATGCTCACTCAGGACTCGATTAAAGCCATTTTTCAAGGCTTTCAGGGCAAAGGATGTAGAACCGCACTGTGGGACGGCAATGCGTAGAGCTGCTGGTTCCAGACGTCAGTCCGCACTGCTGCCAGCGCCGAGCAAAATGCTGAGGTGCGACAGCTTAGGCCTGCTGCGGCGGTGGACACAGCGCGGCCCCTTATTTACCGAGAACCCCAAATGGCTAAAGCTGTCTGGGGAACGAAGATACTGCATGGTATCGAGGAGTTTAAAGATCGAGGCTCAGGGAAGTGCTTGCTTTACTGAGCTGCCACCCTGCAAGCGGCCCCTTCCGGAATTCGCTGGCTTCTGAAACACGAATCCAGGGGCGGTTGCTCCCAACTGGGGCTCCCCGCAGAGGATGCCAAAGAGAGAAGAAGGGACGCGACTTGCCAGGGCCACGCTCGCGGTTCTGCGCCCCTTCGCTGGGCCCTCAGCCCTGTCTCAGCTCAGAAGAGATTGTCCGGTAACCCGGTATGTTGAGGCCAGGATGAGCATCGACATTATCGAGCTTTACAACGTGGGGCTCCAAACCAGGGATGCTGCCACATTCTAGATGTAGNATGCCGGAGCAGGGTGACCGCCGCGACCGCCCCTTCCGAGCGCACCAGTCCGGCACCGGGTTGGTACTGTCGGCTTTGGCCTGTTGAGCGGTCGGATTTTCGTGCAGCTTCCCAGGTCGTGGAAATATCCTTGGAAGATCAGACGGCATGATCATTACTGCCGCGCCAGCAGCAGCTCGTGATAGGAATGGTGGGTCGCCGTGATGTCTGTTGCGCCGTGCTGAAACAAGGCAAATGGGTGCGCAACGTAATCGGCTCAATACACAGACCTGTTGAAAGCCTTGCAAGCCTACCTGTGATAATGCAGTCTCGAGGTCTCCTTAACTACCATGAGTTCGTTCTCGTGCTGGTTGGCCGGCGGCTGAACGAATTTAGGCAAGCTCCTCCGATGCTTCTTATGCTCGCTGCACCACTTTGGGCCGCCTTTCTCATCCGGCATCGCTTCTTCGTACACGCGATCGTCGTTGCTGACTGCGAGCCTTTCTGAGGCCTGTGCCTCATTGGCCTGCCACGGCCTCAGCTCATCACTGTGCGGCGCGAGGTGGCTCTTTGGGTGTCTGTTGGGCTTTCGTCTGCCATTTCCAGTTTTGGGGTGCTTCTGGATGGCTATGTGGCCATGCTCCTAGCAAAGAAGGCCTCGGCATGCTTAAGTCGTCTATAATTGTTTCTGCATTCCCTCCTTTGCTTGCCCGTCCTGGACAGGGCATGTGGGAAGCCGAGATAGCGGGGTGCTGCTGCCTTGACTGTCGCGTTGGGCATGTAGGCTCGTCTTTGCAGCTGCACGCGTAAGCGAGGGATTTCTGCATCTGAGATCGCACCTTGCCTTCTCCGTGATCGTGTCCTCAACCTCAGTGGTGAGAAGATCCGGCGCAGCGCAAGGGGATCAGCATAGCCTTTGCTGTTCAGGCCCTTTTTCCGAGTACACATCGGCCTGCTCTCCAGGATCGTGCGCGATGCAACCGTGAGCAGCGGGTACTTGCACGATGGACTTGTGACGCCCTCCAACCGGCAGGAACGAATTGGGCCAAGAATCGAAAAACAACGGGCACTACGTGGCTTGGAGCTCATGCATCCGGTTCGTATCGCCAGGCTGAGAGCTGAATCCGGAGGTTGTCGGTCAGTAGCAAAGGCCAACCGGAGGGATTTACGGCTTCCTCCCCAAGGATACGACTTGAGCTGCTTCGTGTTCTGAGCCTAGCAGCGTCGATAGATTTAAGGTTTTGTGGTCTGACGCTTCGAGCACCTGTGAGAGAGAGAGAGTGCAGGGCTTGGTGCATTGCAGTCCCTGCTCAAAAAAAGTGCAATGAGTCAACGAGCAACCCATCGCTGACGCCAGCACTCAACCCTTAATGTTAAAAGGTGTTCATACTACTACTTTGTTCCAAGACTTTGGCTGTTGCTATGCATCCCGCGTGGTTCTGCCAGACCACAGCAGTCCCTGCTGATAGCGGTGTCTTGAGTCCACAAGGCCGGGTTCACATCACATCAACAGTTCGGCCGTTGCAGGCACTTACTTGAAAAAACGTAGGGGACCTGTGAACCCATTGAAGCCCTTAGCGCCCAAACCCATAACATTGGAAGCCCAAGACGCTTTGCCCGGTCAAGGATGTATACTCACGGGCCTGGGGTATAGTTGGTTATGCCCCACCGAGGTTTACACTGTCCTGCTTTGTCAATGTACAACATGGATGGATAGACTTCTTCTCGGTTGTGTGCGGCTGTTTAGGGGTGGGCCAGGCTTTCAACATCTGATGTGATTGTCTAACATGTGTACTGCATTGCATATCATGTGGTTTGGTATGTCTGGTTCAATTTATCGGGGTTTCTTGAGGTTGTTCAGCATTGACAGGGGTTCTTGTGGCATCGCCAGCCGGCAGCCAAGCCATGCACCAAGCATGACCCAGCGCAATATATAGCCCTTCTGAATCCTTTTGAGCCGCAAATGCCCAGAACCGCAGTTACTGAGCTGCAGGTTGATCAAGAAATCGAGTCGGAGTCGAGGAGGAAGCTGATCAAGGCAGGATGTGCAGTCCCTGAACTGTAGTCGTACTTCAACATGTGGTCCGCAGTCGTTCGTCGGATCTTCCCACACTTTCCTCCCCGATGTCGTTTTCTTACTGCCGCTATTCGGGGCTGACGGTCTGAGATAAGAGTGGTTTGCGATGGTTTGTGCTGACATTCCGAGTTTCTGGTACATGTTACTAGATGCTGTTCCAAATTTACCGGGATAATGGAAGTTCTCCTTGGGGGTAGAAGGATCCTTGATTCAACAAAAAATGCAGGAAGTAATAGGCTGAAGATTCCGATGCAGCATATCCTCAACGAGCGAAAATGCAGCTTGGCGATGTTTTGTCTTTGAGGTGGCTGGGCTTGCCTGGGCAGGGCTATGAGAGCCATCTCAGCTCCGTCAAACCCCAAGAATGATCCCCAAAAGACATTTACGCTAAACCCGTAATCCGATCACCAAAACTTACCAAAACCCACGGTGCTGTCCAAACGAGGGCAGAGCGGCAAGGAAGCGCCATGCGCTGTCTGCAATGCTCGGCGAAGATTTGCAACTGTGGCAGGCAGTGCAGTTGTTACTGTCATGACGATGATAACGACAACGATGAAAGCTCCGTGCTGTACTCGTAGCAGTGAAGACGATTACAATTCTAGTCAAGAGTGATGTCGATGGTGGTGTGGACGGCGATGTTGGTGGTCCTCTTTTGCGAGGCCCCTCACTCTAAAGATCATGACATTAATGATACTCGTATAATGCTAGTTGACCGACGAGCTGTCCAGAGATTCAATGCCGATGCTTGGGTATTCCGCCGGAACGGATCTCTGCAGGTGGACCACTCCACGGTGATCCCTGCGGTGCGACTTTGTTCAGCTGGGCTGGTGGCAAAAGTGATGCCGGACAACATTCTGGTACTCTCTCTTGTGGAAGCCTACAATCAGAATCGACATCTTGGGATGGTAGAGCAGTGCTGCTGGCTTTTGGGTGTCACATTGCCGCACTGCGGTTGCTGTCTTCCTTGTGCATCCGCTTGAACTACCCGCTACCCTCCCCGCCCTCACAGACATTGTCCTGAGGGCAGCATGTCGCGGGGGTCTTTTCCGGCACTAAGCAAGCGAGCCGTGATAATTCATGAGAAGAGCAAGCTTCAAGCTTGCGAAGCTTCGATTCGGAGGTAGAAAGCTGCACCAATGGAGCTGGAGCACAGTTGTGGCTTCCGTGTCGCATCCTCCGAGATCACAGAGCGGCTTGTTGTGAAGTTCGATTGACTGATTGGTGGCCATTTTTGGCTCAATAGCAAATTGCAGTTCGCCTCGTATCTCAATCTTGGAAGCACTCAGCCCACCTTCCGACATGGTCGCCATGCCGCAGTTTGCTTCCTTGTATGTGGGCGACTTGCACTCTGAGGTGACAGAGGCCTCTCAGTTGGCCCCGGCCAAGACCCTGTGCAGCCTTGTCTTGACTTTGCCGAGAGGCCATGCTCTACGAGATGTTCAATTGGGTTGTCCCAGTGGCTTCCCTCCGCCTATGCCGTGACACCGCGACCTGGATGTGCAAAGCTGAGATTTGCGCCAGCCCTCACATGTACGCCCAATGCTTCACAATGCTTGTTGAGGTCCTTGGGCTACGGTTACGTGAACTTTTACAGCATCTCCGATGCCCAGTACGCCCTGGACACACTGAACTACTCACGCATCAAGGCCTGCGGATGATGCCGACAGCATCCATGTCGAATCATCATCTCTCTTTGAGAACTTATCTCTCGAACGTGCTCCCGACATGCGCAGGGCCTTGAATGCCGCATTATGTGGAGCCAAAGGCGGGCGGTTTCTCGAGTGGTCTTTCGGCTGATTTTAGCTGCATGTATCTGCATACAGTCAGGGATCCGAGCCTGCGCCAGAGTGGCCTGGGAAATGTGTTCGTGAAGAACCTGGACAAGGCCGTCGACAGCAAGGTGCCGGACCCCCCCTGTAACACAGCCCAACTTCAATGCAAGCGCCGTTGCCATCTCACAGATCTTATTGCGAAAAGCCCGACCTTTCATTGTGCACTGGCGTTGCCATCTGACAGATCTTTCTGCGAAAAACGCGATCTTTCATTGTGCGCTGGCGTTGCCATCTCACAGATCTTTCTGCGAAAAGCCCGATCTTTCATTGTGCGCCGGCGTTGCCATCTCACAGACCTTACTGCGAAAAGCCCGATCTTTCAGTGTGCGCTGGCGTTGCCATCTCACAGATCTTACTGCGAAAAGCCCATCTTTCGTTGTGCGCTGAGCTGGCGTTGCTTGCCATCTGACAGATCTTACTGCGAGAAGCCCGATGGTTCATTGTGGGCTGGCATTGCCATCTCACAGATCTTGCTGCATGGAAATGCTCAGCAGTTCTTTTCGAAGGCGTTGCATGACATTTTTGGCCTTTTCGGCAACATCCTCTCCTGCAAGGCCCAAGCCTCAGGATTCGGATTTCTCGCAAAAAATCCAGTGCGCCTTGCCCGTGTCTCTTCAAAGTGCTGCATGTTGGCCGTCATTGGAAGTCATAGAAGGCTTGTGATCGAGCTCGCATTTGGCATCAACTGCGGGTTGAGGTCGCCCGGGATCCACTCGGCCAATCCCGAGGCTGGCAGATTGCGTGTCACTCGCATGGTGGCGTTTGTGATACCGTTGGATTCTTGAAGGAATGTGTAAGTATGTCTTCTTCCCCGGCGGTCTGCCCACTTCACAAAAGGGCAAAAGGGAGGGGTAATCAGAGGGCTTAGACATCGCACTGGTGGTGTGCGCGTGTCTATGTATGTGTGTGTGGGTGTGTGTGCGCGAGTTCTTGATTGGCAAGCATTTGTAACTGTGTAAGCTGTGGCATGCTGTGGCAGTTAACCCATCTCTCTCTCTCTCTCTTTTGGCAGGTCTTGCCCGAGTTGTCGGAACTGATCAGTTGCCTTGGGCGCGTTGTGACTTATGTCAGGTTATGGCTTCGTGCACTACGAGGCTGAGGAGGCAGCAAAGCACGCAATCAAGCGCCCAGACCTCAAGAGCATCGTGGCTGGTCGTGCAAGCATTGCGGTCCGGCCGTTCGCAATGCAGGGATGAACGGCATGCAGATCGGCGACCAGACAGTTGCTGTCAGCAGCTTCGAAAAGCGCGAGGCCATCTGGCAAAAGCAGAGGGTGTTGGAGATTGTGGGAGTTGAGTAGAATCTCTTCATGCAAAGTTGATGTTTCAGGCCCGTGCCGAGCGGCTCCGTCAGCTGTATGGACAGTCAGGCAGGGATTCCGCAAGGTACGTGTGGGAGGCAGCCAGGGCATGGCCGCATGGCCCCAATGCGTGGCTGTGGATCAGGTTGTGGCACGCAGCAGATGCATCCGCCGACGCCTTTCTTGACTGTTGCAGACGTGATTCCATCATTGTAGCAGCTGAGATGTGGTCGCATACGGACAAAGCAAACACACATGTCGACAGCTGCAACGTACGATATCGACGTTTCAGGATGGGTTTGCCGACGCCCGGACTTCCCACGTTGCTGGGCGAGGCAGGCAGAGGATGTCATACATACAGACAGGCAGAGACAGACAGACATATACATACCTACAAATATATCTACGTACGTACGCCCGCCCGTATGCCTGCACGCCCGCACGCCTGCATGCACGCCCGCGCGCGATGCACACACAAGCACGCGCGCACGCACACACCCACACCCAGACTGTCACACCATCCCACACCCACACCCACGTGACACCCACACCCCACGCACGCACGGCACGACTGCGCACACGCCCGCATGCCCGTGCCGACCAGGCGAGAGGCTACATGGACCTCAGCGCGGCAGCGAGCTCGGTTGGACGGCATGACACTCACCTCCTCGTAGCCTTCGGTGCTGTGGCATTCTGATTCTGCACCGATGTTCACTTTATGGCCATTGCTGGAGTGCATGATGCACACATAGCCCAAGATGCGAGAACCGTTGGTGGGAGTGACGTCAGCAGCGCACCTCCAAAGTCTAGTTAATTATATGGAGATGTTCAATGAAGCCTTGCTCATGATGCTCTGGCTCTTGAACTTGGGTGTCTCTTGATGCCACTGCTCACTTTCAGGGTAGGGTGACTTGAGTGTGGTCACGACGGTGTGCTCGCGACAGCATGCACCGCATCGTGAGGTGTCCGAGTCACGGGGAAGTGCTCCGTCCGAGGCAACCCTCAAAGGCACGAGAAGTGGAAGAAGTTGAATGAGCTCGGGATGCGAATGCATTGTGTACTATGGAGGCACGGGTTTCGTATTGGCTGCCGACTTGCCGCGGACGGACGAACAGGATGAGCTAGATGAGGAGAGGTTGATCTGCTTTAGTAAACCCATCATTGCTGCCTCAGTGCGCCAGCAGCTGATTCGGCCACAGCTGCAACAGGATGAAGGCTGCAGTGCCGTTCCTTCAGCCGACAAGAAGAACGTCGGTTTCAGTGCGGTTGGCAGCCTCAGAGAGGTCTAGAAAGACGTGTGTGCTTAGGGATAGAAGTTCTTATGATAGAAGTCTTGAGGTGCCGGAGCCACGGAACATTGCTCCATCGCAGGCAGCCAGCAAAGGCAGCGCCGATCGTGGACTTGACCGGGCCTGGCGCACTGGCACAAGTGCACGTCTGGCCTGCAGGCACTGGCTTCGTGCCAACAGCGGACCTGCCCTTGACGGACGAGGAAGATGAGGAGGAGGAGAAGGCCTTTCATCAATGTATTTTGGGAACAGTCAATGACAGTGAGACAACATGGCTCTGTCCACAGAGGACTGGACTTCAGTGCAGCAGTGGGACAAGCCGAATCCGGCAAATTGGAATTCCCAAATGGCTTCACGCAACCCCAGCATCCTGCAAATTTGAGCTCCTGATTACAGTAGCCTCATGCATATCCCAACAGCGGGATGCAACAGAAAGACCCGCAAATGGGAGTTTCCGAAAATTAGGGCTACCTTATTTGGGGGTCCTTATAATAAGGATCCCACAGCGTACTTTATTAGGGCCCCCTCTTTTCGGAAACTCCCAAATAGAGAACCTGCAAAATGGATTTCACCAACAGCTTGATGCTAAACATGACCAAATAAAAATTCCCCAAATACTTGGAAAGCACGACTTTTGTTGCCAGAGGTTTGCCGCGAGAACAGCCAATGGAACGAAAGCAAACAACACACATTATCCCCCCTTTTTGCGTCTCGCACCTCGCAAACGGGTGGAAGGGCAGATGAGTTCCGAGGTCTGGGCAGGGCTTTGGGGCNAACAACACACATTATCCCCCCTTTTTGCGTCTCGCACCTCGCAAACGGGTGGAAGGGCAGATGAGTTCCGAGGTCTGGGCAGGGCTTTGGGGCATTGGAAGGCAAAACATAAAAAGAAGGATCCCATGCAGACGATGACGACAGTCAGGAGCATGAGGGAATGTTCCGAAATCCACTCGGCACCAGCTTAATCACTTAATCATGTGCTCCGACTGTTGCAAGGAGGAGCAGAGCCGAAACAAAAGATACGCAGAGCTGAAACCCTCAGCCCTTAGCAAGCTGCTGTCAGCTGTACTTCGAAGTCATCTTGCACGCTGAGTCGTCCCTGGAAGGGTGGAGGTAAAAAGCCCGAAACAGAGCAGACTAAACCCAAAGCCAAAATTTCATGGAGACGAAATTTCATGGAGACGATCGGTGCAGGCCTTGCAGCTTCAGCAGCACCTGCCTGAGGCGCGTTCAGACTGTGGATACGTCTAGTATGATATGTTGATCAAGTCGTGCAGTTCATATACTTTTTGCAAAGGTGTGTGGGTCTATCTAGCTCTTCCTTCTCTCTGTTTTTCCTTGCTGTGTGTGCATGGGTGTGTCTTTGCGTGCATGTGCGTATGTGTGTGTGTGTCCCGTCAGCCTCATGTGGTGTATGCTTGCCCGCTGAGCTTGAAGGGAGTGCGAGACCTTTCGTCACACGTAGAAGACGAGTGCGATGAGGTTGAATAACATCGGCATGAGTGTACACAAGGCTCTTCCTTGCACTTTTGGACCAATTGTCTGTGCAGCTTCTACAAACTAGCTTTTGCGTGAGCTTTCAATATCCACTTCAGTCAAGTTGTGTATGTGGATTGTCCGAACAAGTTTTTGTACAGTCAGTAGTATGAAGAGGAAGGCTTCGCATCCTTAGGAGGCGTGCAAACGATTGAAGCAAACGTTACATGTGGTGAAACCATGTGTTACTTACCTAACTTCCAGAGGTCGAGAACAAAAATTCGAAAGAGCGACCGCAGGCCAAAGAAGCCGACGGCGAGGAAGGCCGCCCGGACGATGACGAGGAGGCGCCCCGGCGCCCCGCACACAGAAGAACCGCAATAACGGGAAGTAGCAGAGGCTAGGAAAGATCGTAAGTAGAAGGGCAGGTACTGCTTTCTCCTGTGCCAGGGTTAGACGAGTTGGTGTTGCATCTTTGGCAGGAGGATGGGGAGGAGGAAGAGGACAGCGCGTCCTCGGAGGTGTCCGACGGCCTTTGGGACGACTACACCCAGGAGGAATGGCTTGTTGAGCACACTCACTGATGCGATGTGTGCATATATATATATATGTATATATATACTGTACATATATATATATGTGTATATATATATATATATATGTTTGTAGTTGTATGTAATAGCCAGATTTCTATCTCATATTGCTATTCGTGTTTCTATATTTGTAGTTCATCGGTTTTCTTCATTTTAGCATGTATATACATATATATATATATATGTATATTAAGGTCTGTATTTATGGAGATTTATTTCGTTGTGTATTTTCTCCATAATACAATATGAAAATATGAAAGAACAAAGTAAAACACATGAAAATATTACAATGCAATATTTTTTGATAGTATAGCAGAAAACAATACTACAAAAATAGATAGTAAAAGCACAAGAAAATATATACATAGCTACTTATATATATATATGTATATACATATTGCATAACATATACCTATATATGTATATATGATATATGATATATATATATGTATCTATCCGTACATACAACATCAAAAAGATGCAACATAATGCAAGATAAATATGTAATATACAAGATTTAGTACACAAAATTTAATGTAATATATAGCACATACTACACCGTTTATAATGTACAATGTAAAGTGTATAGTATATAATACATAATGCCTAACACACAATACATAATTCATAAGTATGTAATACTTAATACATAACATACAACAAATGGTATAATTTATCATTTATAACTTGACATAAAATTTCATGGTATAGTAGAGTAGAGTTCAAGATGACATCAAGTCAAGACAACATCATACCATAGCATATCACACCAGAGCACACCATACCATACCAGACCAACCACGTCATACCGTATGATATCTTGTCGCATCATATCCCGCTCACATGTGCGCATGTATGTGTATGTGTATATGTATGTGCATGTGCATGCACATGCACATGTATCTACATACAGAAACATTTGTATGTATGTATGTATGTATGTATGTATGTATGTTGCTGCTGTCCATGAGTGGGCCGTGGGTGCTGTGGTATTTAGCCATGAGGCAATGTTGCCTCTTGTTGCCTCCTGAGGTGTTTCTCAGAGAGCGAGAGGGGTACGTGAGATACGCAAGTGTGGGATGTTGGCGATCTGGTGGAAGTTGGATATTTGGACGTTCACATGTCTGGGAGAGTTGAGTGAGAAAGAGACCAGGTAAGTCGTCTTGTTAATGTTGACAGCTGGACCAATGCGTTCATGCTCCCTCGGAAGACTTGAGGCTCCTGAAACCAGTGACAAAAATGTATGTATGTCAGTCACTGAGTCCGTGTGAGAGAGATAGATAGACATATAGACAGATTTTATTTACACCGGTGCTTATGATGCCCATTGATGCCTTTTCCCGGCTGGTGCCCGCCCCCAACCCTCGCATGCGAGCGTAACATAGCATAATCTTGCGATGCCCATGCTCATAAGGCTCGCCACCCCTCCCAAATTAAAGTTCCGGTCGGTGCGCCAGGACTGCCCAGACATCTTCTTGCTGGGTGGTCCCGTCAACGTGCTGCCTTTGGCAGCACGCCCTGGGGTGGTCGCAGAGGTGGCGGAGCGGGGGACTGCCGCCTTTGCAGAGGACGGGGGTGTTGCTGCTGCTGCGTTGCTCCTGACACTCACACCTTTAATCAGGCCGTTCGGATCGCGGTCGACCGCGCAGTCTGTGGCCGAGACGGCAGCAATGCCGTCTACGACGACCTCCTGGAAGTCATGGACTACCAGGAGGTACTCGTGGCCACAAATCCGGAAGGAGACCGGTGGCTTTGATAAGGGTTTAAATTGCGAGTGGGGTGCAGGAAGGCTCATTCATTGTGGGTTGGCGTTGCCATCTCGCACGTCTCATTGCCATTGTCATCAGTTGTGGGCTGCCGTCAGCTGCGTCCTGCACATCCCTGCGCACACAACGCGCGGGACAGTCATACAGTAAATAGACCTGCCGCTTGCGCACAAAAACGGCCACAAAGCAAACAACGCACCGAAACAGCCACACCCAGACCAAAACAGCCCCACTGAACCAAAATCGCCATGCGTACAGCCTCAAAAACAAGAATAGCCACCCCTGCACGAATGGCCATACGACAGCCGCGTTTCTGTAATCATTTTGCGTGTCAGGTTGTTGACAATAGTGGGCCACAAATGCCACATAAATGATTTTGCAAGACTACTATAATGTCATACGATCCTCGGCATGATCTTTCAATCGCGCGTGTTGGACATATATGACTTTGATGTCGCCATATTACAATGATATGTGGGTGGTTGTCAAAATTATGGTCCTTTTTTGGGTCCTTAATATAGTACGGCGCCTAATATTTAGGGCACCCACGAAGGGACCCTAATTTTTTGACAACTACCCACGTGTTGTTGATTCTCGTCATGTTGCGGTTGGACAGATACCGGATGGCTGAGTTGCTGCTTATTCCTTTACACAAAAGCAACGGTTTTGGAAGTCGCCGACCACTGCCCTTTGCCGCACATGAGCTGTATAGGGTTGTGGAAGTTGACTTCTCATTTTGGTTTTTCAGTGGCTTTTCTTCTGCAAATGAGTCCAGATGCCCGTAGCAAATTGCAGCGGGGGGAGGTTCAAATCATTCGAGCATAAGCGGCATCAGACTGACTGAAGATGGCTTGTTTGTGTGGTTGGCAAAAAAAGCTTCGACGTTTGTGTAGATTGTGCTCGGGGCTTCGCTTCAGGGTTTCGGGAGTTTCATTATGCCCGCACGAGGTTTTTCTGTTGGTGTGGGATGATGCATTTCGGACTTCCGCCAAATTCCGCCTTTTGTCCGCTTAATTCCGCCTTATTTCTTCAGTGACTTGTGTTTGCCCTTCAGGCTTTTGTGTGGTTTCGCAGCCTGACCTCAGGCAGTTCAGGTTTTGGCGTCCGCTTCTGGCTTCGAGAGCTTGATTTCAGGCGTTTTTAGGTTCAAAGTTTTGTGTTAACTTTGAGCTGCACCAGGTGTGGGCAACGATTGTTGACAAATTTTCTCCCGTCTGTGTTTGGCTTGGTTGTGGTTTGGGGTCGGTCAGCGAGTCCGAGTCTTACCACATATGCGCACGGCAGAATCTGCATGAATCTCCTGCCGCCTGGTTACAACCATAGCTGTGAGACCATACATCTCCTTGCACATGGAACATACAGGTTTGGAGAAAGATGATCGCAAGCTCGCAAGCGTCATGGCTCTCCGGCATAGAGCGTGCTGAATTTTCTTGCAAACCTCCTCACAGCAAGTCAGAGCGTTACCTGTCGTGTGCGAGCGTTGTATCTCACGGCATCGGCCCACCAAAAAGTTGACTGTGAAGCCACCGAACACTCATCCATCCTACACTCTCTACCCTAAGTTGTATAGCTCCAGAAACCTTCAGCCACCTCACTGTGTCTAAAGCAGGAATAGCCACCCGAATTGCAAAACAGCCTTCCAAACCCCGGCATGGCCGCGCAAAGTTCCTTCGAACAACAAATCAAGGATGTTTCCACTGCCGGGCTGTTCTCAAGGATTGTGCCTGCAAAAGCCTGTTCTTGCTGACAGGCTATTATTTTGCATACTTTGGAGGGTCTATTTTTTTCATATTGCTATGCCACACGGTGTGTACGAACTTGTGGCACGTCGCATATAAGAAAGCGAGCACGAAGATGCGAAGTGTAAGAGTGCACACAGAGTGGAGGGGGTCGTGTGCACATGATTAGCGTGGGGTCACCAAGGGTCCCGCTTGGGTCAGGGCGGCGATTTCTGAGTCTTCCATTGTGCGCTGGCGTTGCCATCTCACACATCTTACAATGATTACGGAATGTCAGCAATTCATTCCGGAGCCAGAAATGATNATAAACCTTAAACCCCTATGGCCCTACCAAGCTTATGTTACCCTAAACTTCTCAGAGCCCTAGAAATCCTGGAGGCACCGCACTTTTCCACGAAGTGGAGCGGCGTGCCCGAGCCAGATCTGCCGTGTTCCTCGCAGCTCGCTTATACTTGATGCCTGAAGAGTCCCACACCCTATACCCCTTTTTTCGAGTACCGACTGTTGCAATTTGCCCCTTCTAGACCGGTTTTTTACGTATATGGTTGGTTGTCGAGTGTCATAAGGTTATATAGACTTATGTGTAGGCTTCGCTCTAGCGTTGTACGAAGGGATTTTTGTGGTGCGGGGAGGATGGGTTGCTCGTTTGAGGCCCTCAAGCCGAAGGACGAGGATGCCCAACGTTTTTGGGCGAGGTGTGGCTNTGCTCGTTTGAGGCCCTCAAGCCGAAGGACGAGGATGCCCAACGTTTTTGGGCGAGGTGTGGCTTCGGCCCCCTCCGCGGCTTTGCGGCCTTTCACCGCAGCCCGCAAAGACGGGTTGCCCTTTTAGCAGCCCTCGCTGATGCTGCTGCTGGCCGCCTAACGGCGGCTCAGTGTGCAGAGGTGGGAGCCCGCTTTGGAAGCGAGGCCACCGCCGTGGAGGCAGTTTGGGTCTGCTGGTTGTAAAAAAGTGGTCCGAGCAGGGATTGAGGATGGCCATGCACCCAACAAAAACCTAATTACATAGACACATACACACAGATGAAGATGCACGTACGCATGCACATGCACGCAAACATACGCATGAACATACGTACAGACATACAATGATCCCCTGAAACGACACCCCCGCTCATGCATGCCCTGTTTTGCTACATCTCGAAGCCCCCCAGAAGCACAGCCAATCCAATGCCACGAGGCAAAAACTGCCACTCTCAACAGAAAACACAAGCTTGAATACATTAACCAAAACAGCATAGAGGACACCCCATGACGCCGGCAAATGAGTGATCGCAACCTCAATGACGGAAGTCCTGGTTTAGTGCTGTCCTGGTTCAGAGCCTTTAGGTTTTAGCTTCGGAATTTGGTCAGGGCGTTTAAGGTTTGAGATTGGCCTTGGGATATGGACCGAGTTTTGCAAGTCAGGTCTGCAAGGTCTGGTCTGGGGGTTTGAGGGTTTAGGCGGGTTTGGGATATGGAGCTAGCTTTGAAAGTCGGGTCTGGAAGTTCAGGGCGTTTGAGGCCTAAGTTTAGGGTTCAAGTTCGAGTTTGGGATATGGAACGAAGACTGAAAGTCAGCTTCGGGGCAAGACTTTGCCTTTCAGCGAAAGCACAACATTCGACTAAATGGTGGTGCTGCAGCCCCTTGAGGCTTACAGCTTTGTCTTTGAAGTTCAGAGTCGCCTCCGACATGGAAAGTATCTCCGCAGCATTGACCTTGACCCCTGACCTTCATCGTTCTGGTCCACACTATGAATCGGAGAAGGGTTCGCAGTGATGAAGGTCCAAAAGTTGTTCATTGTCCCACGCTTTGCGACAAGAGTTTGCATACTCATATTCATTGTTTCGAAACCCAGCGCATCCACAATCCTAACCTCTGGATTTGGATATGCGCTTGATTGACCATGAGAGCTCCTTGCCGTTGCTCGAGCGTCACTTGGCCGTGGCCTTAGCCTAGGGCTTGCCGGGAGCGGTTGCTCCCAACTGGGGCTCCCCGCAGAGGATGCCAAAGAGAGAAGAAGGGACGCGACTTGCCAGGGCCACGCTCGCGGTTCTGCGCCCCTTCGCTGGGCCCTCAGCCCTG
>BGNK01001275.1:0-25530 GCA_003297005.1 Symbiodinium sp. clade A Y106 | reverse complement strand
CGGCAGCACCCACGGTTTCGAAATGCATTGGGAGTTGGAGTTTGGCGGGCACGCCCAAAAAGCGGTTTAGTGGATTGCTGCAGTGACTGCTAGGATTAGCCAACTCAAAACAGAAACTGCGGATGCGGGCAAAGCTCCAGAAGAATCACCTTTGGTTTGCTTCCTGCATCGAGCGACGCTGAATTCGAAGGTGGGGCAGAGTGCCTTCGGGGCCAAATCTCCCGCGCGAGCGGGTTACAAAGGAGCCGGTGAAGGGCGAGGTCCTCGAGTGGAAGGCGGAGCTCGTGCACCTGCAGTTCTTTGCAAAATTCTTGAACATGTCTTGGAGGAAACCTTCGGCTGGCTAAAATGCAGCATTCCGGTTGACCACCCCTCGGCGAAACAGCGTGCGGGCAAAATCTATGCGAGCAAGAAGGCCGGCCAAAAAACAAGCACAGGATGGAACGGAGCTGTAGCTTGCTTCAGCAGGGTGTAAGCTAGTAAACGGTTGGCGTGTCTCTCAGCTTGTCAGGATGTGATGTCGGGAACAATTACAACAGGAGCCAAAGTTAGCTTCCACGTGTACGAGGACGGCAAGTGACGTTTCTTCCAGAGCCAGCTTTGGGGGGGCTTTGTCGGGCATGGAGCAAGCGACAGCACGCCAGATCACGCCAGCACGTCAGTGATTCGCAGGACGCCCAGGGCCTCGGAGCAGCAGAAGTAGAGGTGCTGCCGGTGCACAAGGCCTGGGCCGCAGACGCTCAAACGAAGTTGCTGAGACCGAGTGGAAATTCAAGGTTCAGGGCTTCCTAGCTTCTGGCACTAGATGAGATTGCTCCACCTCTTGGCTCATGTTTGGGGATGTCGCCCCCTGAAAGCCCGAGCAGCCTGTGCAGACCGCACTTGCAAACTTGCTTAGCTGCTCTGGAATCTCCTCGGCGTCAGCTTTCCCCACTCTCCAGACACTGCGACCATCGTCATCGTCGTAACCATCATCGTTAGCATCAATGCTGGCCCCTGCTTGAGGATACACCCAATCTGAATTGAATCGGAGGTGGCCAACCCGAAGCCGGCTGACGAGGAGAANGCGACCATCGTCATCGTCGTAACCATCATCGTTAGCATCAATGCTGGCCCCTGCTTGAGGATACACCCAATCTGAATTGAATCGGAGGTGGCCAACCCGAAGCCGGCTGACGAGGAGAAGCTGCTCAAGGCCACCGAATGAACAGGTATTTGGCGTCAGGACAGTTGTAATGATAGGAGCGGGGTGAAAAGGATCTCACGCGAGGCCCTGCCAGACGTGAACAGGAGAATAATCTGAAGTTGAGGTGATTGGCAGATTGGCAGATCGTGAGCTTCCAATCGATNTTGTAATGATAGGAGCGGGGTGAAAAGGATCTCACGCGAGGCCCTGCCAGACGTGAACAGGAGAATAATCTGAAGTTGAGGTGATTGGCAGATTGGCAGATCGTGAGCTTCCAATCGATTTCTTGCAGCGTTACAACTGCCTGCAGCTCGCTGACCCGCACTAGGCGCATAGATCGAGCACCGAATTGCCATCACCACCGCTGACAGCCAAGATTGCTTGTTTGACACGCACTCTCTCTTTGTCTCACTCGCGGACTATTCGTTCCGTTTTTCTTTTGGGAGAACGCCAATTGACTTTGATTTCGTGAGGTCCGTGCCAACATCGCAACCTCCGTTGCACCCACCGGCGCAGCCACCGGTTGTGCAGCCCCCGGCACAGCCACCAACACAGCCACCAGCAAAGGCACCTGCAATGCAAGCGAACCTTCATCCGCCGGCTTCTGCACATCCCCCAACAATGCCACCATCCGTGCCGCCGGCTCCGACCAGCTCACCACCCCCCCCGCCTGTGATGACTCCAACGCTACCGCCACTGCTGTTACCTTCCCAGGCGCCTGCACAAGCACCGATAATCACTCATGTTTCGCCACCAACATCACAGCCACCGGCACAGCCACCGACGCAGCCGCCGGCACAGCCGCCGTGCAAGCCCAACCTGGTTGTCGCCTCAGAGAGCGTGTCTGTGTTCTTGGGGACAGGACGCACGGACCGCTGTGCGACCAACGTGCACAACTTGGCTACCGCTACTACTCCTAATCCTCCTCATCCTACTGCTGCTGCTTTGCTCCTCCTCCTCCTACTACTACTACTACTACCACCACCACTACTACTACTACCACTTCCACTGCTACTCCTACTGCTACTGCTACTGCACTCCTACTACTACTGCCAAGCGAGTGACAAAAAACTACTACTGCGACGACGACTACTACTACTGCTACTGCTACTGCTACTGCTACTGCTACTGCTACTGCTACTGCTACTGCTACAGCTGCTGCTGCTGCTGCTGCTACTGCTACTGCTACTGCTACTACTACGACTGCTACTTCTACTGCGACTGCTACGGCTACGGCTGCGGCCACGGCTACTGCTACTGCTGCTATGATTATTATTACTACGACTACTACCACCACTACTACCACCACCACCACCACTACTAATACCACTACTACTACTATGCTACCACTGTTGCTTCCCCTTCTTCTTCCATCACCTAGGCTACAAAGGCAGACAGAGATAGAGCGAGAGAGAGAGAGAGAACCACAACGACGACAACGACTTCTGCTCCTGCTAGTTTTGGCAGTGGGTAAACCCCAGAATTTAGTGCCACAGCACGAGCACCCGCAGCATAAGCCGGCTCCATTTCGAAATCATCTGGGGATACAGGGGTTGGGGGCGTTGTCACGGCGTTATCTTGGCTGGAGGCATTGAAATGCGTCTTTTGCGGGCTCCACATTCTTGTATTATGACTGTAAAACCGAAGGGTTCTGGGTCCATCCGATGCTGTCCAGGTGCTACTGCAAGCCCCTACGTGGACATGTCTTCAAAGGCTTTAAGGTTTAATACTGGATTCTGCTGTGTTGGCAGGTCTGCGGAAAGGCCGGTACCCCACTCCCTCTGTTGCTCAGCTTTAGCGAACGCAAGAGCCACTATATGCTTCAAAACCATGTGAGTTCCAGCGCTCCTTGTTTTGAAAACGGCTTCCTCGTATGTCTTCAAGAGGGTCTTGAACAAGCTCGAGGCCGCTACGCTCCTGGAGTCCCGAAAGAGTGAGGCGCACAGGTCAGCGGGGCTGTCTGGTGACTCCGACCCATCTAAGAATAATAGTCAGTCAGCACATTAATTAGGATTTGTTATGTGAAATGTGGGTAAGCCCGTGAGTCACCCGTCAGTCAGCAGCGGCCGGGAACGGGAGTGTGGGGTTCAGGATTGTGAGGTTTGGAGTGTAGGAAGGGGTTACGTCACGTATATGCATTTCAGAATTCTAGCAATGATCAATAACCCATGCTCGTTCAGGACCTATAGTTACGCGGTTTACGACTGGTCATTTTGCGATGGGGATCCCTGTGCTTCTGAAGATGCCGTCGCTTTGGACACTGCGAAGACCCCATGGGTCCAAGTATCCAAATAATCCTGCACATACTCTCCAAAATCCTAACCTACATAACTACTATCCTAAACCCGAGTACCTCATTCCCTTGGGGAGATGAAAGCACAGCACTCCATTTCATGATGCTTCCGGTTAGGTCTTGGTTTTGAAGCATCACAACCTTCGACACTGGTTAAAGCATTCGCAGTGAAGACGTCGCCACAACAATCTCACTCTCAAGAGTGTAGCCGGTGTGTTCATTCTGTGGGATGGTCACAGGTTCCTCCTGCAGCCTCCTTCTTTCTAAGCCTGAATAGAAGGGAACACGACATGTGATTTGTCGATCTCGGTTCCCGGACGTTTGTTTTAACAAGGATGCCAATGCCAAGCGCTTCGGGGCCATCAAGTTCAAGTTCAAGGATCTCAGGAAGCCTCTTGCAGAATTCATCGCGGCCATAGGTTGTCAATGCTTTCGGCCTCTCATTTCAGATTTCGCAGTCCTTGAGTCCTAGGCTTTTTGGTCGGTTGCTAAAAGCTAAAGATTTCAGCTCAGGCACAGCTTGTTGGGCTGCGGTGGCTTCGGAGCGGTTGAACTGGTTCAAGAGACCAAGACTGGCAATATGTTGGCTTTAAAAGCCGTTAGCAAAGGACATGCCGCTTGGATGCATCAGTACATCAATGCCACCGTCAGTGACAAGTGTTCCGCAGGCCATGCGACTGACGAATAGATCATGGCCTGCCTTTACATCAGGTGGTCGTTTCGGGCTTGAGAGAGCAAGTCATGAGCGAGAAGAACGCGCAGCGGACACCTGGCTAGCAATTGCACGCCGTGCCCACCCGGGAAAAGTGTAGGGATGCACCTGGACAGCAGGATGTGTGATTCCGCCTTTATCGTCAAGCTCTATGAAACCTACAGCTCGGCGGAGCATCTGTACTTCCTCCTGGAATTGGCGCGTGGTGGTGACTTGTTCGCCAACTACAACTTCCACGGCCTGTGGGGCAACGAGGAGTGCGCACAGTTCTACATTGCTGGAACAGCTCTTGCCCTGGAGCATTTGCATGCCAGGAAGATGCTCGGTGGAACTCTGACAATTTCGACATGACATTTGTGCATGACACAACTTGTTTGCAGGGCTTCTCAGAACCTGTGTAGCCTTCTGCAGGATTGTCTTCCGAGATGTCAAGCCCGAAAACCTCCTTCTGACCGAAAAGGGCTGGCTAAAACTTACAGATTTTGGCTTCGCGAAGGTGCTGACTTCCGGTGCCGTGGCATGTTTGGCAGACTTCCTAAGCACAGGCAGGGACCTCACTTGATGGTTCTTCCTGAGGGTTCTGCCGAGGTATGACGCACACCCTGTGCGGCACACCGCAGTACAGTGCTCCAGAGCTCCTCGATCCTCTCCAGCGTGGCCACAGTCACGCTGTTGATTGGTGGAGCCTTGGAGTCCTCGCCTTCGAGCTCATGTCAGGCCGAGTCGACGATAGTTTTGCAGAGAGAGAGAGAGAGAGAAAGAGAGAACGAGAACAATACAGTCGAAGTTGCCCCATGTTTCCCGACAGTCTTTCCCGACAGCAAGTGCAAGCAGCAAGCACTCTGCCAGCAGTGTTTGCAGGAGTCTGGCCCTTCGACTCCGACTCCGGGACAAAGATGGACATTTATGTCAAGGCTTGTGGCCGTCATGATGGCAGGGTCAATGCTTTTTTAGAGTCGCGGAAAGTAGGTTTTTGGGATCGGAGGCTGTTGGACTGGCTCGATTTCTTGGCAGGTGCTAAACGGAATCGATGCGGTCGACTTCGGACTGCTCCCGGAAGATCTGGTGGCTTTGGCCCAGAGCTCAGCAGCGGCCTTCAGCATGTTTGTTCCTAGATTCCCAGGGCCCTGGACTCGTATTCAAGCTGCTAGCATCTGAGTTCCGAGAGCACAGGTGAAGGGCCTGTGCAACAGCGATCCGGCCAAGCGACTGCCAATGAAAGAAGGAGGCCTGATGTGTTTTGGCCTGAGTGTTTATGTTACTTGCCCTGCCTGGTTTCGTTCGGTCAGGCATTCAGCACATCAAGACACAAACGTGGTTTACAGGCTTCGAGTGGAGCCAGCTGGAAAGTCTGTCAATGTCGCCCCCGTATGTGCGAGTCTCAAGTTGGCGCGAGCCGGTTCCAGTCAAGCTAGTCGACATCCGCATGTGTGGAGTCCAGGTGCCAGCCGCGGAGAGCATGAAAGACATCACAAACTTCAGCCGCTTGCCCACGCCCCCACAGATTCCATACAAGGATGACGAGGATCCAGACAGCGGCTGGGACAAAGACTTTGCCACCAGCGAGTGAGCTGGTCACAGGTGCCTTGCTGACTTCTGGGCTTTCAGCGCGAGAGAGACTGTAGTTAGTACATGAGCTCAGTTGGAAGGGGACGAGTCGATGTCACAAGTTCGCCTCAAGAATGCCTGAAGGTGGCGGGTGCTGTAACGTGCTGGCGTCATGAGATCGGCACCGCCATTTCAATTCTTTCCACGAGTTTCACTGCTGACGACCAACCCGGTCGAAAACTTTTCGAGCTGGAGTGACAAGGTTAAATGAGAAGTTTTTGACAGTTGGGGGGGCTTGGGGCATCGCATCGATCCGTTTCTAAACACCTTGTGATCTCATTGCCCAAGAGCTCCTAAATAGCCTAAACCTACGTATGCAAAGTTTGCACCCTTTCCATCCCTGCTGCCTACATGGCTCGCGTGTCAGCTGCAGCACAAGACCCAACGAACGATGTATGGATAAACAGCCTGCCTACCTTAAACCACTAAACCGTTACCACTGTTGTGTTGTGTGCTCTAAGATCCCGATCTTCAGCCCTGATGTAGCGGCGGACGCGAACCGAAAGACCTCGTCTGCCTGTGTCCGAGATGCGCGAGCGCACACCACAGGAAACCCAAAGCCTGATGTCAGGGCCTTTGTTTGAGTTTGAGCGACAGCACACATCATAATACTGAAGATCATCCATACTCAATGACATGTTCGAAAGTCAGCGCCGACACACCAAAACCCTACAAGGGGTGCTGGGCAGCGATTTTTTGTCAAGCGAGTTCTGGAAAGGTTCGGAAACATGACGTGAATGTACGCTGCACCGCTCTTCCGTTCAAGCAGCTGTAGGTAGCGACATAAATGTTTCAAGCCTTTGTCGTGTTCTTGATAACATGTTGCCACACTCCGATCCGGGATATTTATCGCATCCACGGAAAGTGTGTGGATTGTAAAGATCCAACAGCCCCGACGTTGTCCTGTGGGCTGCGTGGGCTGTCGGCATCATGGCTGGGCGCTCAGCGAATAATCATGCGCAGTTTCAAGCTCCTGCTGGGTCAGATGTGGTTGTTGTAGGAGGATTGCGTAACAACTTCGGACGGAGCATCTTATTTCTGAGGGTCCACCAGTTGCCTTGCTAAATGAACCGTAGAAGCGGACACGTCGAAACTTAAGACGCAAGGCAACCCAAGAGCTTAGCCATGAATTTCATGAATATGCCAAGCCGCAAGCTATAAGTTGCATGCGGCCCTGAACCCTATAATCTCTAAACCCGATGCCCGAGTGCTGAGAGCTTTCCGACCTATAACGTCTTGCAAAGTGAGAGACTCCAAACCCCTGTATGCCCTTCCTGCTTGGGGTCGCTTTCAGGTGCTTTCCGAAGCAGAAAAGATGGCTCGCGCCAAGGCCGAACGAGAGGCCCGATATTGGCCTTTGAAGTGATTCAGGGGTTCTGTAAGGGGGTAGAAGCACTCTGGTTCCGGCCCTAGCTCTGACTATGACACTTTCTGTTGTGGCATTGATAGTTCCGCAGAATTTTGCAGGCATGCTCTCTCCAGCTGCTGCAGATTGAAACACCTCCTCGCACCTTTTTAGCTCTCGTCGTTCTCGTGTCAGGTTTGATACTCTTGTGGTCATCTTTCGTCCTTCAAGCAAGCCTTAAGCATGCGCATTGCCACAGGAGCAAACCCTAAGCCCTTAACCTGCCTTACACCGAAAATCCGAATTGTCAGGCTCTGGCTGCGAAGAAAGCGGAAAAGGAACGAATTGAAGCTGTGCCTAGGTGGCCTTGGACGGCGGAGATGTGAGAGGTTTTCGGCTTTGTAGCTTGCGTGCTCCTGAAGGTTCAGGACGGTTGATGTCAGCAACCATCAGTCAACCATGAGGCCTCGACTCATTTTTGGTTACGTTTCCTTTGTCATGCCCCGCTCTAAAAAATTGCTGAGATTCCCCGACTTCCTTCACGCTAGCCTTGTTACGTTCAGAGTATACGCCCCGTGACACGTTGAGTCTTCCTGCACTTCCTGGCAGACCTCAGGAAATTCGTGCAGACCGAGACTTGTACGATGCTGTGCGCAGCAATGCTCGAGAAGCCTTGGCCTCGGCGCTGTGATCCAGTCAGGGTGCAGTGGGTTTCTGCTGGCGTGATGCGCATCATACTTCGGCTCGCTCTGTCAGCAGAGCTTCTCTTTTCAAGGCCGTATCGGCTGTACTGGCAGGAACAACCTGAACTCAGAGCTGCCTTCTCTTGGGTCCGGTTGACTCTGGGCAGTGCATGCCNAGAGCTTCTCTTTTCAAGGCCGTATCGGCTGTACTGGCAGGAACAACCTGAACTCAGAGCTGCCTTCTCTTGGGTCCGGTTGACTCTGGGCAGTGCATGCCATTGTGAAGTGAATGCACAGTCCTTGAATTTTCGTCGTAGTGTTTCCGAGTTTCGGTCCCTTAGCAGTAGGAATCCACACTGGATCTAATTAGTTTGATTTGCCATTGGGCTGTTTTCGCAAGGCTTTGGAGGGGCGAGGCACGCCCAAACACAAGTACAAATACCCAAAATGATTCCTAGAGCCCGTCGCTTGTTGCCGCGTCCCCCACTGCTCGGCTTGTCATCGTGTTTGGTTTGTCGGTGAAGTTGGGTTCTTTGCTGAGGAGGCGCCCGCGGCAGCTCCACGGCTGTTGATCCGTGTCCGCTACGATGTGGACGGGCAGAAAGGTCAGCTGCTCATTTTTCACACCTTGCCTTCATGAGCCTTAAACCAAACCTTGCACCATAGAGACCCTCTCTCTCACTGTCTGTCTCTCTGTCTCTCTGTCTGTCCGTCTCTCTCTCTCTCTCTCTCTCTCCTCTCTCTCTCTCTCTCTCTCTCGCTCTCTCTCTGTCTCTCTGTCTCTCTCTCTCTCTCTCGTTGATATAACGTAACGATAGATTGATAGAATGCTGCTTGTGATACGAAGCTGTGGTATAGAAGAGTGAGAGGGAGAGAGGTGTATGTGATGTGTGTAAGATGGATGGATGGATGGATAGATAGGTAGATAGACAGATGGATGAGATAGTTAGATAGGTACGCAGGCATGGTAGATACACAGACAGACAGACAAAGAGACAGATGGATGAGGTAGTTAAGCAGATACATAGGTAGGTAGGTAGGTAGGTAGATGCACAGGCAGACAGACAAAACAGACGGAGGACAGATAGATAGATAGATAGATGGATATATCGGTAGGTACATCGATGAGATTAGATCAGCTTAAATTCGGTTTTCTTACATTATGTAGATTAAATAATCAGGTAGAAAGATCGATAGGTAGATAGGTAGAGAGATGAAAAGCATGCTATATGCGCATGTTTTATTATACATATATATATATATATATATGTACACACACACTGACATACGCGTATAGACATACATGGGTAGATGTATGTATATGTGCATAGGCATACACAGACGTACGTCCAGGAATGAAGGAATCAAACCCTGTGAGGTCGAAGACCCCTGGAGATGGAAGGGACAACAGCGACCATCAGCCTCTTCCATTTCTATCAGGCCACAGATTGTTGAGGTCTGCGTTTCGAAGATCGAGATATGATTGGGCATGTGCCGTGTGGTTAAGGGGAGGTGTCGCTGCTAGAGTCGAGTTTTCGTGACGAGGCAATTGAGGAGCATTTTCACGTGGCTCCAGCGAGACAAGTGCTGCAACCTGCAGATGAGTTGCATCCTCAAGCGGGGCGAAGTGTGCAGCTTCCTTCATTTGCTTTCTTCTTTGACGCGCTCTGCTAGAGCGGATGCAGCAAATCAAGCACGACCCCTTAAGCCTGAAATTCGCTAGAGATGAGACCCTCAAACCAAGATCCCAGAAGGTTTGCATGAGTCCGAGGTCGACTTATCCAGTACAGCCCAAGGCGGAGGTCGGGGCTTCGAGCTTCAATCTGACTGGGCAGNTTGCATGAGTCCGAGGTCGACTTATCCAGTACAGCCCAAGGCGGAGGTCGGGGCTTCGAGCTTCAATCTGACTGGGCAGCGCGGTTGAAGGTTTCGTTCCTTCAGTGATCAGGGAGTGTTCAGCAGGCATGTGTACAGAGGTTAGGGCTTGTGCTCCGGTGATGCACGTGCGGTACGAGATGCTCAATCAACGACATTGGCACTAGTCAGATCATCGCTCCTTCCACGACTTTCTTATCCTGGCTCTTGGGAGCTAGGATGATTAGCCTATTGTGCAGTCCGAATGCAGGCCTTGCCTGCCTACAGCTCCTTCGCTTCGGTGGATGCATTCCCAAGCCTTGAGAGCTTGGGTTTGAGAAAGGGACAGGTGCTTTGGCTTNAGGCCTTGCCTGCCTACAGCTCCTTCGCTTCGGTGGATGCATTCCCAAGCCTTGAGAGCTTGGGTTTGAGAAAGGGACAGGTGCTTTGGCTTGAGTTCGGTGATCCGTACCTGGCAGTAGCATGAGCAGCAGGTGTTGTTGGGAGCTAGAAGCGTCAAGGTGCCGACATGTTTTCGTGTACATCTCTCCTCTCTCTGCAAAGCAAGGGCGGAAAGAGGAGGAATTGAGCACAGGCAAGCAACGACAGGACAGGAAAAGGGGCAAAGCAAGAGCAGGAACGGCAAATCTGCTACATCCACAGTTCCGACATTTTTTCCAGGTTTATCGAAAGATTCGCACTCAGGTTGATTGCCGGAAAGCATTGATCACGGAATCGTCCTCAAAGAGCAAGAGCCAAAGAAGAGATAATAGAAAGAGCCGCTAACAGCACACACAGGATCTGCAGCAGAAGAGAGAATGTGAAACAGAGCCTTCTACCACAGAATCGGAGCTAAGGAGCTTTTCTTGACTGTTGGAGCAGAGGCCGCTGTTCGGGATTTCGGACCAAGGTTGAGGCTTCCGGGATTTAGGATGGTTTTGGGTTTAGGCTAGGATTGAGATGATCCAGGACCCATCCGTGTAGAGTTTCAAGCCTTCAAATCCCACGTCAGATGTTGCCGCTGTGCCCGGCTGTGATGAAAGCTCCGCTTTCTGTTGCGAGGCTGCTGCTGCTGCTGCAGTGCCCGTTCCTTCAGCTCCTGATAGCTGGGTGCTAAGAAGCTCTTGTTGCTGCATTGTCTCCGATGGTACGTTTTCAGTGGCCTGATACCGGGAATACGGAGACAATCAGGTGCCGCAGAGCCTGCAACCACGGGAGGCACGGCCTTCAACAGAGTTTGCGAGTGGAATGCCTCTTTTTCCCGCACTGAAGGTTACGATGAGCGAGCTTCAGGCACGGCGCACAAAGATACGGACTGCAGCCAATCTCTGCCCTGATTCTGGAGCTCAGGTGCAACCGAACCTGAGCCAGCTCCTCCAAGGCGTGTGCTTTGCTTCGCGTGCTCCAAAATGCCTCACGCTGAGCAGTGCCAGGGTGGAACCTGTGAAGCCGCCGGAAGCGAAGCCTGAGCCACGGCCTGCGGCGCCAGTGCCTGCTGCGCCAGCGCCTGCGGTGCCACAGCCAGCGCGGCCAGTGCCAGCGCGGCCAGAGCCGGCGCAGCCCCCGTCCGGCGGAATCTCGGCTCGTGTGTGTTTCCTCGCGGCAAGTCTCCATGCCCTCAAGCATTTCTAAGACCAAGGTGTCAGATACAGCGACGAGCACCGGTTGAAGTTCCTGTGGCGGAGTATTGAAGAGACTTTTGGCATGCCACTTATGCTTACCTTTTCGGGGGGAAGAATGCGGTGGGAAGTGCATGATCACACATATGACATGAAACGTTGTTCAGTCGTGCTCTTCGAAGGAAGAAGCTGGGACTGACTCGAGCTCGAGAGCAGCGTGAATACGCTGAAGAAGACGCCTCGGACATCGAAGTTATGCTTGGCAGCAGAAGAAAGACCGGATACAGGTTTCAAGCCTGTCGGCTCAGGTTCAGCGGGTACGAGAGAGTCTGTGTCCAAGTATGCAAAAGTTCGCTGACTCTTTTAGCACTTGACCATCCCAGAAGCCAGAGCTGAGGTCCTGAAACAGATCGACTGGCAGCATTGCTGCTGTGGCAGAAGGAGGAATTGGAATTCTACTGCAGGCAGAGTGTGGCTGAACCTTCAGGCGAAGAGAAAGTCACGCAGCTATGCAGATTCGGCCAGGTTGAAGGCTGATTTGGATCGCGCTGTTGGCCTTGAGCCCGTCAAGGTGCCGTTGCAGCGAGGTTTAGGCAGCTACTGGTACTTCTGCAAGATACAGCAAGATCTTTTTTTGCTGAATTGTGGTGACGGGTGGCGAAGGAATTTATCGTGCAACGTCTGCGCGATGCTGCCGGCCGGCATGTCCTCAAAGAAGGAGCAACGCAGTCTGTACCGCAGAGTTTCGTTTTCGGATACTTGTAGTTTACGGTTTTCTTCTGCCCTCCATCACACGTGATTGGGATTTTCTCTTTGGCAGGAAAGCAACCACGACGACACGTCCTGATCAGTGGTGGCTTTGGGGTGGGGAAGCACGTCGCTGCCGAACTGATTGGCCGGCTTTTCGGGCTCCTGAACAATCAACTCACTGTGCCCCAGCGAACATGATAATACGATGTGTGGGGGATTCGGATTGTGGGGGTTTGGGTCTCTCTATTCCGCTTGCCCGCCCCCGAAACACCAAAGATGTGGATTTCTCTGCAAGGCATCGGTCCGTGTTGGATCCAGGGTTCGCCTGGCAGCCTGGCAAGACTCTGAAAATCGAGGCGGGTTGCCGGGTGGCTGCTACTGCTCTTCAACCGCAGCCTCTCTCTGCCGCAGGAGCTTTGCTTAGCAAGAACGACCTTGGGCTGGTTGTGGAGGAGACGTCAAATCCTTCAAACCTAAACAGCAGCGCGAGCCTAATTAGGACGCGACCCCGGTTCCTGAACAAAACACAAACTCCCAAAGCTTCGCTTCGCGCAGGAGCTCCCGCCGGGCTCACATCGGCCATTGCGAGTGCAAGGGCCCTCTGGCAGGGTAGGCCCTCTGCCATCGGAGTATATGGTAATTTGTTTAATGGTCTTCCGCTCGAAGGAAGGATCAGACTTTGTAGGTGTTGCTCAGCCGTAGCCGTAGTAGACTCGCGTGTTGTTGCCATTTGCCCTCGTCCACAGCTTTTTCCGTGTCTGGTTGGCTGGTAAAGGCAATTACAAGTATGACGAGCTCGTCGCAGAGGCGGATCTCCTCATCTCCATAGGCGCCCTCAGCGATCTGCCCTTGTGCTGCACTTCTGGGATGCTAGCCATGAAGCAGCAACATGGACTACTTTGCATGTTCACGACTGCGCCGGGGTTTGCTGAGGCTGGACCCCAAAACAGGGAAATTGAAGGTGGCAGATCGATCCTGCTTCTACATGCGCCTCAATGCCGGTCTGACGGAGTCGGATGCATCCATCCTGGAGCAGGCCGGGCAAGCTTCCATCATCTCAAGAAGGGCTCGTCTTTTGCCGCGTGGGTTCGTTATGAAGATCTGCACGGAGGTTGAGGGATGAGGGTTCAGGACAGGGCTTAGCGCAGGTGCTGGACATTGGCAGTGTTGTGATCATGGCTGGCCCGCCAGAATCCGTGGAAGCAAACATGCCGCTTGACTGAATGTGATTCGCAGGTCTTTTGGGTTCAGACTTAGGGCTCCGCTTGGTGGCGAGTCCTCCCCGGGTCCAAGTCTACATGGTGATAAAGTCAGGGATAGTCAGGGCTGAGAGTAGAACGGGTCGTGCGAAGAAATGTGGCCAAGCATGGCACCACTAAGCAAAGTTGGGGCCATTCAAAGACCATGCCAGAGGCAGCTGTCTGCTTTCCGCCGTCGGCAGCCAGACCTCCTGGTCTTGCCAACTCTGAGCCCGACAGACGTGGCTATGCTGATCGCTGCAGAAGTAGAGAAGCGCGGTTATGAAGGCGTTGGCTCCCTGGAGGCAAGAAGTGGGCTGCCAGCAAATTGACAGGTTCTCAGGTTCAATGCACGCGGGCTCTTGCTCAGGAGAGGGTGATGTCGGCACGAAGCAGCTTATCACAGTGCTCGAGCACATCGTACGGCAGCGCTTTGACGAGAAACTCATTCGTGAAAAGAATGGCCATTTGGCGCGAGACGTGCTGGTCCCTCGGATCATGGCAGGTATGGGCAGAGAGTTTGGAAAGGAGTAGGGCTTCTTACCCCCACCACAATAATTGAACCATGAGACCTCTGTAAAAGCAGATGGAACTACTCGCACTACGTATGAAACCATCTGACCACCTTTTGTTATTGGATACTGTGGGGACCGTCAAATCCCAGGACCCTCGACCATAGTTGCCCTATGCTTAGTTGCCCAAGGGCCCAACACACTAGTGACCCTACAAGAAAATCTTGAGTCGTCTGAGGCCCGGTCAAAAACTAAGCAAAGCCTTAACTGCCCTTAACCTTAAAAATCCTACACTTGCCTATAAACGAAGTCGCCAGCAAAAACCCTGTATAAGACCCAACAGAACCTTACTTTTGCTATCTAAGTCTAAGCCCTGCCATAAATAAGACCCCATATATCAGACCTCACAATTTGCTCTCCAAGGACCTGGCGATCTCAAGGAAAAACGATCGAACCTGGGCGGACTCCCTGGACTCAGTGGAGCGATTCCGCTTGACGCCCATGGACTTCGGCTTGGAGCCTCTGCTTCTCCTTTCTAAGCTAGAGAAGAGAGTCAGACGTAGGGTTTATGAATATAGGTAAACCCTAAACCCTAAACCTTAGGTAGAATGAGAGTCAGATAGGGACTTAGGGAGTTTGGGGTTGAAGGTGTTGAAAGAGGGTAATTAGATAGGTCGGCAGTTGTCTCAAGAGTACCCTAGGTTATTCGGGTGTAGACTTTAAGGGGGAGAGGGAGAACAGAAGAACAGAACTCCAAGCGAGCACTGGGCTTTGCGATGAGCGTGGAGACCCAAACTAAGGATGTCCTGACTGCAGAGCAGAGAGAGCGCCGGATGCGGGAGGTCGAGGCGGAGGTCACGCAGCTTGTAGGCTGGGGCTCTGAGGAGGCCTGCGGGATATACTTGGAAAAGTCTTACGTCTTACGTAGTATCACAACTTTTATAGTATTCGTCTCTGTGTCAGTATTTGGTATTCGCATTGGCATGAACTTTTGTGCCGGCCCCTACTAGGAGGCCGGCACGGCACGATGCTTCTTTGCGCAGCTCCGCCGGCAGTTGGGGGGAACCGGTCCCCGTGGGAGCGGCGCGGTGGCGGCTGCAGCAGGAGGCTCCGCCGCCCTGGCCGGCGCGTTGCACATGCCCCGGGCTCTGTGCGTGGCATCCAACCCAGGACCCCGTCGAAGCCTGCATTTGCATGGTATTCGCACAGAGACACCAGCCGACGTGATCGCCTGTCTGCGTATCAGTACATAGATACATGTACTCGTGATTGTGGCCTGTAGGCAGGTAGATTAGATTGGCTGCTAGATTAGGTTAGACGATATCGAGTTTAGAACAGGACAGGACTGGTCAGGATGGAAGGATTGGGACCGGACAGGCGTATCAGCACGCAGCGGGTCAAAACCTTCTGCTTTGTAACAGGGCCGGGGCGCCCCTCGCGCGACAAAGTGTGTAACAAAGATCGGTTTTTGCGACAAGGCTGGCGCCACAAGGTCCAACATATAATAATGCCGCGCGACAAAGGTTTGAAACAAAGCCGGCGCGACAAGGGTTTGTAGAGGGGGGTGGGGCCCCGCGACAACACGGGGTATTGACCCATCCTCAATGTATAACGGCGCGTAGCAGTGCGGCACACTGCATCTGAACATTTCCGCTATGTCGTTACATGAGTTTGCGTGCTGGGCATGGTGGGTTCGAAATGACAGCGGCACTAACAAGTTTGTCCTCGGTGGGGCAAGGCGCTGGACGAGAGACCTTCGTTCGCTTGGCGACGTGTTTCCTGCGAGCGGCTGGTGCGATTAGCCGAGAAGAAGTGGTCTGGGCAACCTGGCTTTGAATGGACTCCAGCCCGGTCCGTCCCCTTGGGAGAGCAGCGTTTGCATCAGCAACCAAGGTGGACTCCCAAGAACTTGCCGACAAGGGTGATCCTTCAGAGATCATTTCCGCACGCCTGGCGGCAGCGGAGCATGGGTGCCTGGCCATCAAGGATGTCGATGCTCTCGTCGATTCCCGCGAGGTGGTTCGCGCGCTGGCTGCGGCCCTGGGCAACATCGATGGTGGCAGCAGCGGTACTACTTTGCTGATAATTATCGGTACCCAGCAAGGTTTAGCAAGGATAGCTCGGATGGAGCCCTCTCTAGAAGCCCGGTTCCCCACAAACGTGGCTATTCCGGACTTCACGGCCGTGGAGCTCGTGCAGTTTATCGCGAACACGGCAGCGGGACTCCCGTCGGGAGCTTTGGCCTTCGAGGAGAACTTAGACAGCCGACTGGCAGAGCACATCAATGAAGTTTATGGCGGAGGCTGGGGTTGAGTTTAAGTTATCATAAAAAGCAAAGGGAACCCTACCATTTACTACAGATGCCTATGGTGGTCCCTCAGTTAAAGCTAAGTTCCCAAACCTTAGCGCATCCAGATGCTGTACGTAACCCTACACCCATACCCTGCAATCCTTGCCAAGTAGGAGGGAAAAAACCCGAAACCCTGGAGACGGTAGCTTACTTAATCGAATCTAAGTTCTTTAACCTCAAAACGTTGTAACCCTACACCCTAAACCCGAGGGTGGCTTGATTTCGGAGGGCCCTCCTGAAACCTTGGACTTGCCAATCATCCTGTGGTTAGTTTCGGACGATTTCCCTGCGGTGCGACTCGGGTGGAAGAAAAAACCCTAAACCCTGGAGGTGGTCAGGGAAAGGAGCTTGGCGAGCGCGGCAACCTAGCCTTGGCCAGACGACTGCTGCAACGAGCAGTGCAGAATCGCATCACAAGGCCAATAGCTAAAAGAATAATGTTAATAACAATAATACTCATGACGATGATAATAGTCATAACAAAGAACAGTAATAACAAGGATAGGAAACAATAAGAAAAATGACAAACTATTAATACTAACAGTAACGGTAGTACGCAAAGATTGTGTGTGATCTTCGAACCAGATGCGTGGCATGTGCGGGCCCTCGAGGCTTTTCAACCGGATCCAGGAGGGGGAGACTCCGGGGGAGAACCCGGAAAGCGAGTTTCTGACCAAGGAAGATTTCGAGGTGGGGGCCCCCATTGGCGAAGGCAAGGAGCAGAAGGATGCCATTGATGAGGAGGTCAGCAACCTCGTGGGCATGACCAAAGCCAAAGAGTGGTTTGCAGAAGTTCGACAAAAGGTGGCATTTGTAGAGCAAACGGGTACCAGGAGCGACCTTCGAGTGTGCTTGAACATCATCATCACAGGCAACCCTGGCACCGGCAAAACAACATTTGCACGGCTCCTCGCACGTTTCTTCCACACCTACGGCGTTCTTCCCAAGGACAGCTTCGTGGAGAAGAACGGACTCTCGTCCCCGTTTGCTCAAACTTGCTTTTCTGGCCCGTGAAATCGGTTTCAATGTCTCAAAAACCCTGAAGAAGCGTCTGAGGCCTGGAGTTGAAGGCTGAGTTCATGGGCGGCACGGCGCCTCGTGTCAAAGCTGCTGTGCAAGAAGCCATGGGTGGCTGCCTCTTCTTGGACGAAGCCTACGCTTTGATGGACTCTGCGGCCGGCGTTGGCGGGGCGGGCGATGCATTCTCCCAGGAAGCACTCAGGCGTGACAGTTGCATCGGCCATTGTGCTTCATGACCTGTTTTTTTCATGGTGTGTCCTTGAGGAAACTCACAAGTCCAAAATCTTACTCCTGTCCGGCGTCTTACTCCTGGCCCTTATACCTCTCTTTTTTTTGGTTTTGGATGCTGGGAACTCGTACACATCTTCAGTCTGAGGATATGCATGAGACATGTCCATATCCTCGCGTGTCGCGTTTTCGGTGAAGGTTCGACTTCTGGTGCCAGTCATGCACAGGACATTGCTGACGGAAGTCGAGAATCACCGAACGAACCTTATGGTTGTCCTGGCCGGCTACAAGGCAAGTATGAGTTTCGGGAATGTTGCGAACCTTAAAAAGCCCCCTTCGAAAGCTTTCTTTACGCTAGCGAGATAGAAGCAACCTCATCATGCGAAGCACAGGAGAAGATGGGAAGACTGATGCGTGCCGAAGATGCTTGTTTCATCAGGATGTGCACACGGTTGTTGTTTCTGTGCTGGTGTTGTCGGCCGAAGCTTCATCCGTAGCCGAGGAAGGGTTAGCACGGAGATTTCCAAACCGATTGCACCTCGATGATTACACTCCGGGCGAGTTGGCCTACATCTGCGAAACATGCGCCAGGCTGGGCGCATTTGAAGCATCGATGGATTTGTCTTCGAATAGCTGCAATTGCCTCTTTCCTCAGACATCGTCATCAGCGCGAGTTCGAGCCGGGTCTGCGGGAAAAGTTGGAGAAGCACATCGAGAATTTCTTCTGGCGGGCACCTTGCTTTGATGCGTTTAACTGCTTCTCTGCGGTGGTGGTTAGACACCCGTGGCGAACAGGCAGTTTGCTTACTTGATCTGCTGCAGCATGACGTATCCAAGGACATCGCGCAGCAGAATGCGGGCCTGTCAGTAAACTTGACCGATCCTTGCAACAGACTAGTTGATACGGTGCGCTTTTGACATCTCAATGCGAGATCCAGACAGTTTCACTGCACTCCTTCCTACCTTGAGTTCAGTTTGCATTGTTTGGTGAAATTCTGGTATTGCATCAGGGTTCAGTAATTGACAGCTCTAGCAGTTGAGGAGAAAGCCCTGGACAGACAGATTGTTCGAATCGTGTCGAAGTATCCGGAGGCTTGGACAGGGTGCAACGCATATGTCTCGTGTTTGGACTGAGCATTAACGGCACTCAGCCGCTAGGCCTACCCAGTACTTGCTCGAAGCACTAATCACCCGAAACCGTAATTACCCCAAATCACCCTGATTTCGTTGATCACCGTTTCAGGCGTTTGCGCAGATGTCTTTGCCTGGAAGGGCCTCTGCTGCCCCTGGCTCTCCACAGGATCCACCCACCTTGTCTCGACAACGTAGCGGCTTGGGCAAGCTGAGGAGCTAGGGGTGTCCACTATACAAAGGGCTTTGTAAGGGACCTAAACGGATTTTGTCATTGTTAATGGGATTCAGAGTTTATCTGTGGTTAGTAGACTTGCAAGGGCCAGACACAGAACAGCGTGGACACTGAGCAAGGCTTGCTGTGGAATGTTGCTATATCTCGACTTGCTGGGCCCCCGGGGGACAACTTTGTCATTATTATTCAATGTTGGTATTGTTGGTAATATTAGTATTATATATGTATATTATTGGTATTCTTATTATTAGTCGTAGTCGTCGTAGTGGTGGTATTGCTATTATTAGCTCAGGTGGAAGGAGCATCCAGGATGTGAAGAAAGAGGTGGCAGTCTTCACGGCCGCCGATTTCGGCATCGAGGACCGGGTTCTTGTTTAGAACTGAATTCAAGTCACCATGATAGGGATCTTTAGTAAATATTATGGTTTCTTTATTAAATTATGCTTCCTTAAACTATGAATTCCTTAACTTCCTTAACAAGAACCCATAGGAACGCCCCACAATGGGCGATCCGGAGTTACGGAAGCGGGTGCAGCAGGAGGTGGAACGCCTCACAGGCTGGGCGTTCTAGGATCACGGACGCTTAAACGGCGAAGGGGCAAACATGCTCAAACTGTTTGGCGATGGGGGAAGGAATAGGATGTAGAGTTGCGCATTTTGTGCAGAGGCATGGCCAATGTGAAAGCCTTCTTTGCCGAGCTTTCCCGAACCGTGGCGTTTGTTGAGCGTGGCGGAGATCCGCGCGTTCTACAAACGAGCCTGAACCTGAGGCTGACCGGCAATCCAGGGAAACTCGGCCATTTCAATTCATCACCCTGTCCCATGATATCTATTTAGCACCCAAGAAGCTTTCATGCGCACCAAGCAGACGGAGATCGGAGGTCAACATCCACACGAGGTTCTCATTGTAAACCATCCGTCCAGGCTTTTTTGCATCCTTCTGAGGACGGGCAAGACGACCGTGGCCCGGCTCATCGGCCGCTATCTCTATGCACACGGAGTGCTTCCCCGTGACACATTCGTCGAGCGGAACGCTTTAGCACTCAAAGGACGGAGGGCGGCTCCTTTAAACGGGAGCCCGAGCTGTGGGCTTTCTCAAACACGGTCAGTGTAATTGGTCTGAATGCCGTGGTCGTTGGTTTTCCGTTCGCTTTCGTGAAAAGGACAGTTTGTTGGACAGACTGCGCCTACAGTGGCCGAAGCCGTGCGTCGCTTCAGCTGCAATTCGAAGTCTCAGTTGTTCCATTTCCGTGTGCTTCTATGCTCAGCAGTGTTCGATGACGTTCTGATGTGGCAAGCTGAGCTCGGCAGAGGTGATGCTATGGGAGGATGCCTTTTCATTGACGAGGCTTTCTGGGGGTGTGCCCGCCCATGCTGATGGCATCTTTAACTCAACATAGTTTTTCAGCGGATTACTTACACTCACATGCGTACTCTTCACGCGCTTCACTGAGAACAGCCGCAATTACCTTGCTTTGCCCGGTGTCCTAAGCCTGTTGTTTTTTCTACACATTGTCCGTGGTGCTTAGTCTTCTCAAGAGGCACATTGTCTTTACAAAGCCAGAAAGGGTTAGAAGAGTTGGGTTTCAGCTTTGACGTCGTTGTCACTTTGGTCTTGGACTTGTGTTGCAAGCGGAGGCCTATGCGCTGGCCGACCGTGGAGGCGACAAGTTCAGTGGAGAAGTGATTCGGACTCTGCTGACCGAAGTGGAAAACCATCGCACGGGGCTTCTGGCCGCTTCGCTTGAATGACGTTTTTGGTGGTTGCAGGCGAAAGATCCATATGGCCATTTTGAGGCTGCGCACGCCGCACGCCCAGGTAGTCCTCGCTGGCTATGCAGACAAGATGGATGCAGGGAGCTCGGCTGAGAGGGCTTCCCATGTCATGACAAATCGCATGGTGCTGGGCGATGCGCAGCCAGATGCAGAATGGAGCGGCCGGGCTCGGGCGGGCAAGCGTGTGATTCTATCATGGCTTCTTTCATTACGGACCAAAATCAGGTTCTGATGGATTCCGACCCCGGGCTTCGACGTCGCTTTTCCTTGGTGCTGCAACTTGAAGACTACAGTGCCGAAGAACTGGCGGAAATCTGTCGCCTGGTTGCAAGACTTCGGAGGTGCACTCAGATGGAACGGGCACGTTTTGCGGGTCGTTTTCTCAGGTGAGCATGCTGCTCAAGATCGTTTCCATCTATCTTTCGTCCCTGGCCTGCGCGATGCTCTTGCCACCCATATCCGGAAGCAGCATGGAAACGAGATATCGCAGCACAACGGAGGAGCAACTGAGGGTCCCTCAGGTTTAGGTCCAGCACTTCGTACAGGAATCGACTGCAGCCGACAGCATTCCCTAAGCTCCCCATCTCGATCATCGATCCAAATGGCGCGGTTTCCAATTCGTGTTACTGGAGTGGTGAGTTCTGCCGGTGCCGTGGATGCTTCTATGCTGAGGGATCGTTTAAGTCGTGCTGTAGCACGTTGCCGCGGACACACGAGTCCTGATCAATTGAAGCTCTGTCTGAAACCAACGGTGTGGTCGGAACGGTAGCCCGTAACAGTCCGTGACAGTGGTTTTTGTGCAGGACTTGCTGTCACTCTTGCTGAAAGAGCTTTCCGCCGCTTGGCCACCCGCTTGGGAGATCCAACATCGCAGCTGGCCGTCAGCGGCCTGGCCTGCCGCCAGTTGTGGCTTGGATCGCAATTTGGGAGTTTCCGAAAACAGGGGACCCTAATATAGTACCCTAAATAGTAGGATCCTTATTATAAGGTACCCTTCATTGTTGGAAACCCCCATTTAACGACTTGACATCATGACTTGATGATTCGAGCAGGGTTTTAGCATAATTACGGTATGCTGTATACGGCAGCGCATACTTTGGCCGCGTGGTTCGACTTGGGGTTCGGTGGTTTCATAGCATGTTATAGGGTTTCACCAGCTTTAATCTAGGGGCCTTACTGATTAGAATAGGGTCGTGGGCCGTCTTGCAGTGGAAACACATGTCGAGACTACAGGGGGCACTAGTTCTAGTAATTGAATGCCTTTACTCGCTGCTTCTGAGAGATGGAACCTCGCGCAAGGCTTCCGGAGGATTTCTTGATTGGGATGGAGGTTGAGCAGAAGAGAACTGAAGTCTGCATGTGCCTCAGGCATGCCAAGCGTGTGCTATCGATCTCGCACTTGGTCTGGAATGCTTGGATGGGAAACCCTAAACCTTAAACCATTGTGAGGTGATCCTCCGGCGGAGACACAGCGCAACCGTCCCCCGAAACGTGGTCGACCTCCGTGGCAGGAGGCCGTTGGCTCCCTGGCAAGGGAGATGGCTGCGGAGCTGCTCAAAGGTGTCGAGTCCGTTCCCTGCTTCAATATTTGCTGCTGATTATGTCATGCTTGTTATCTTGACCTTCCGGCTAGCAGGGCCGCAGCTCGGTGTAATTTTCCTGTAAATATTCCTCCGAGGCCATGAAAACTGGCGACGATATGCTAGATGAAGATGTTCCAGGTAATTCCGGCAATTCGGCCCCATCCAGAGATGACCACGTGAAGGCCTGGCAATCATCCATCAGCCAAATTTTGTCATCTTTCAACACCCAGGCCGTCGCCAAAGCACTTGCAAAAGGCAAGAACCGAGAAAGACCGAAGGAGGAGGTCAAGGAAGAAGAGAGACCCGGCAGCGAGCTTTTCTGCTGGATTGTCGACGTTTTTTTCGCATCCTGCCTGCTAAATGAGGAAAGTGCCACAGCAAGAGGGAGAGAAGATCGTCGAGGAGATGTCAACGCTAGACGCCTTAGACTGTCTTGGCGTTTGCCCTGCCAACTTCGAGTGGTTCGAGCTGAACGCATCTCGGCTGCTTTTGTTGGCCGGGCAGCAATGCACGACACTTCGCGGTGCTGAGGTGGCCAATCCACCAGACGAAAATTGCGGAATCTGCCAATACCGATTGTCTGATGGCTACAGATGTGGAGGCGGGGTCCACCCGTAAGACTCAACCTTATTTCCCTGCGCGGGTCAGTGGTACAAAAAACCCGAAACCCTGAGCCGGTAAAAGCCTTGCCTAGTGTGAGCGCCGAAAAGCATTGCCTGCCTTCTGTGCGTACACCCTGGTCACAGATGTGGAGGCGGGACCCACTACGTGTGCATGGGATGCATCGACGCCTACAAGACCCGGAAGACCAGGGAGTAGAAGGAGTTGTGAGGTGTTAATAGTACGTAGGGCAGGGTGGGTTTTAGCCTCAGAGTTCCTTCATGGAGTTCTACGGGATTTAGTGTTTGGGATTCGGGTTGAGTCAGTTTCACGAAAGAGATGTGCAGACGTTTTTCGTGAAGAGGCTCACAATGCGCTTGCCTTGTACTCTGGCAGTTCGCCTATCCCCATCGATCACCACAAGCTTTCGCTTCCTTGTCATGTTCATCTCTGCTAAGGGAGGTTATGTTCGAAAACGGTTTTGCACCTGCTATAAGCCTGAATCCGAAACCCGAAGGGCCTTGGTCTTCTAACTCTTGCTTTTACGGTTCGTTTGCACTACTGTCGGACGCGAGACAAGCCAGGGAGCCAGAAGCCGGAGGCTCTGCTTCTGTAGGAGTCAATGTGACGTCCGATTGATGTCGTGCGCTCAAGTCCCAGTGGAGTATGGTGTTACAGCAGAGTGAGTCCAGTTTCATTAACTCACATAAATGTTATCAATATACCCCGGTTTGCTATGTTGCCGAGCGTTCACGAAAGTGCGTTTGTGCCAATCAGCTGCGCTGCCGGGTGGGTGGCGTGCACATAGCTGCTTCATGTTGTGCACACACTGCATCACTGGCTTGAGGGAGTATGGGAGGCACCGGAAATGAACCCGAACCCCAAACCCTACTCCAACAGAAAAGCCCTGAACCAAGTTGCTACAACCTCAGACCCTTAAGCCTGAACTGGGCACATCTCTACCAGTGCCTCCCCAACCAAGGCTCAGCCTGATAGCTTTCAGGATGCAGGCTCCTGCCGATCAAAAAAGGGGCCGACCGGGGTTCAAGGAGCCTTCAAGATCATAGTGCTGGAAGCAGTGGCTTGAGGTGCACTGGTATCGAACGCTGGAGGTCGCACAAAGAGCAAAGAGCTGCAAGACCTGTCTTTGCATTGATGAGTTGTTTTATCGAGTCGAAAAAGCCGCGGAAACCGTTGACGCTCGATGCTCAGTCAGTGGTAGGACGTGCATGTCCAGATACTGGCTTACCAACACAAGAGTTTACATGCCCACACGCCCTACACGAGACTACACTTACACTCCGATGCACACCTAGTATCTACTTACTAGGTCAGCAGCTCTAATGACGGAAAGCCGTCTAGTCTGTCGTCATCGCGCTACCACGAACGAAAAGCACCACCAAGCTTTGCGCAGGACTCTCCCACCGGTTAGTCGTCTATAACAACGACTACTGCACTACAACTACGACAAAAGCAGCTACCGCTGCTGCTGCTACTTCTTCTGCTACCACTGCTACTGCTACTGCCACTTCTGATACTGCTGCTGTTACTATTGTTATTATTGTTACTACCGTCATTGTTATTATTATGATGATTTCTGCTGCTTCTACTACTACCACCACTACATTACTGTTACTGCTTCTATCACCACCACCACAACCCTACTGCTAAGGTCATTAGGGTGACTCCCAAAATACTAAGTAGCATTGTTGTTGATACAATTGTTCTGTTTTTTTTTGGCTGTGTGCCATGGGGCCAAAACGAGTGACGTTCCGCCAGGCCCTGCCGCAGAGAGAGAGAGAGAGACAGAGACAGAGAGGAGAGAGCGAGAGCGAGAGAGAGAGAGAGAGAGCGACAGAGAGCGAGCGAGGAGAGGAAAGGAAAGGAGACGAGACCGCATACTGTAGAGACATTTGAACCACTGAGCACCAAACCACCGTCATCCCTCGTCGTGGATCAGGACGCGGAGATGGCCTACGTGCCCAGTGACCCCGGCGAACGGGTCTGCTGGGTCAGCCACGACCGGCCGCGGCGCTGCAGGCCAATTGAATAATTAATGTGCCTCTTGGATGGTGAGGGACGAGTTTAGCATTGAAGCGGCTATCTAGCTCTTAGCCTTAGCTCTCACAGCCAAGCAGCTCGTTTCGGCCATGCACACGTCAGGCATGCACAACGATCTCTTCAATCGCTGTTGTGTTAGAGCAAGTCCTGCAACCCCAACCACTGCTCGGTATGACAGTATGGTAAACGCGCACCTTTTGCGCGCCTAGAAGCCGATACGGCGAACGTATGCAACAGCCCAGAAATGCCCACATGAAGTGTCTTATATTGCAAAAAACAGTTTTGCCACATCCGTGGGCAGTACTAGTAGCTCATCACCTCATCCGATCCCACTTGTATTGCACTCACCTGTCTCTGCAGATTTTGATTCGCCAATATCTGCGTGGCCATGACAAGACCCTTGAACCAATAGAAATCGAAATCCTTACACACAGTAGCTGCTGGCTTGTGATTGCAGGTGAGTCTTGCACTCGTGGTGCAATGTTAGCAGTCAGAAGCATGGTATGAAATCAGTTTCGTCTTCTTCGGCCGGAACTCGGAGCAAGGATGCGGCTTCTGGATTCAAGCCTTAGCTTCCGGCTTCCCTTCCACAGTCTCAGTTCATATCCCCTAGCCAACACCCTTTGGGTCCAGAATCTCTCAAATCCCTTTCCGGCGAGCCCAACCTTATGAGTCTACCTGTAGTTTCTGTTGCAGCTCCTTTCTCTTGGCTAACCAACTTCATTGCTCCGTATAGTAATCACGTT
>BGNK01001274.1:114382-152956 GCA_003297005.1 Symbiodinium sp. clade A Y106 | reverse complement strand
ATTGCGCTCGGATCAGGCAGAACAGGACGGCACGGATTTTGTTACCGTATTGAATGCCTTTCAAAAGAAGTTATATCCTGCCTCAGACATGCATGATTGGACAGCTCGGTACAACACTACAAGAAGCTTGCAGATGATATTGTCAACGAGTTTCGGAAGAAAGCTCCCGTTCAGCCCAATCAGACCTTGTTGACACGGCTCCAGCAACTGGAGTCAGATAATGCTCGGTTGAAGGGTCAAGCATCAGGATCATCCCGTCCGGCACCGAAGACTTCTCAGGCCGGGGCAAAGACCAGTCAGCGGAAAGGAGGACCCAAGCAAGTTGTTGTGCCTGCTACCTGAGGAAGCACCTGAGGAAGGGTCTCAGGAAGATGCCAGGACAGCAGAGTTCGGGACACCTCCGCATCTTCAGGACATTTTCCCACCGTCTGATGAGGAGATCGAGGCAGACTCAGGAACGATTGCAGCCAATGACACATACGAACAGTACCTTCCGAAGCCCGGTGTCACGGTGTTTCTTGAAAGCTGCAGTTTGGACAGTCATACTTTGCGAGGGGTGAATTCATGGCTTGCCTCTACTGCCTTGGGAAAGAGCAGGAATAAAGCCATTGACACCGCCGCCTCTGAGTTTGTTGCTGCTTGTTCTAAACTGGATGATGGTAGCAAGAAACCAGTTGACAAGATTGCAGTAGAGTGGGGTCTTGCAGTTTCGGTGGCGGCAAANTGTTCTAAACTGGATGATGGTAGCAAGAAACCAGTTGACAAGATTGCAGTAGAGTGGGGTCTTGCAGTTTCGGTGGCGGCAAAGCTCAATGAGAAGTGCTTGATTCGCCTGATTGCAGGGGCTCACCTGCTTGCTACGCAGTGACTATATGAAGGTACACGGGCTTCCGGAAGTAACCGGAAACTGTTCGTGAGGACATTTTTCCAGTGGTTNAAGTGCTTGATTCGCCTGATTGCAGGGGCTCACCTGCTTGCTACGCAGTGACTATATGAAGGTACACGGGCTTCCGGAAGTAACCGGAAACTGTTCGTGAGGACATTTTTCCAGTGGTTTGCTCTAAGTCTCCCTATTCTTTTCGTGCTTCTACCTCACAAGGTTATCGACCGATGCATGTGGGTTCGGTCCCACATCTTTTCGTGTGCTTTGACATCTTTCTCGCTGCCTAGGTTTTCCAATTTTCGTCATATCCGAGACTTGCTGATTCAATTTCAGGATCCTGAGGACTATCCATGGGAATGGCACCAGCGACAAAGTGTGGTGTATCTTCGTGTTTCCATGACAACAACTTTACAGTCGGTTAGGTTGTACATCGGTGCTACTTCAGACACAGTGCAACGGCGCGAGTCTGCACGCCGCAGGAAATTCATACAGCTTGCTCGAAAGAAGCTCTCACATTATGAACCGGACGTGATTTTTATAAAGGTGTTCTCATTGCTTTGCATCATGAGCCGGACGGACTCACATTGTTAGCCACTGAAGAGGCTTTGATTCGGGGAGTACGACCGCAGTTGAATTATCCTTGGGTTCAGGACGTCCTGAAAAGACTCAGGATCAAGCAGGTTCGTTTTCGAATGCCACAAGCCAGGACAGGACTTCGTAAGATCCGTAAGGCGGATGCCTTGATTAGGCATCATCATGGGGCGCATTATGCCCGCATCAAGACCAACAAGGACATCTTTCTATCGTTGTATCGGTTGGGCAGTGACAGCGTACAGAAGTTCGAGGAGTCACGCAGATTGCGCTCGCATGTGGTACCTTTACAGGCTATCTATCTTCGCTGCAGGTTGGTGGCAATCATTGACGAGCCTTTCAGGACCAGAGCAATCAGTCAAGGGACACTATCCACCTACGAATGTGCCTCTTAGACTCCCTCCCCTTGCTCATGATCTAGCAGGAGAAGTTCAGTGTCTCCTTCGATTTCTTGTGCAACGTGAACGAGTTAATTTTGCACCGTTACATCTTCCTTCTGTCAAAATGGTAGAGATCAAGGGACGCCCTTGGTCAAAGTCGGTGTTCAATTTCAGGACTTTCTTAAGGTCATGGACACCTGGTCAGCCTCAGGAGTGTGCTTGTCAGCTGTGGCAACAGAACAACACTGGACATTTGTTTTCACATGTGCGTCAGATTCTTCCGTNCACCTGGTCAGCCTCAGGAGTGTGCTTGTCAGCTGTGGCAACAGAACAACACTGGACATTTGTTTTCACATGTGCGTCAGATTCTTCCGTGCTCTCCTTTGGCAGATTTGAACCTGAATGACACCACTTTCCTTTCAGACAAGCAATGGGCACGCATCGCCGATAAGGAATTGCATCGATGGTGCAACAGGTGGAGACTACCTGAACGTGTACGCTCAGGACTTCGGCAGTGGGTGCGGTATCAATTGCAATTGCATAATCGTGCATTGCAGTCAGAGAATCTTCAGTTGTTACGGACCATCCAGAGTGATCTTGGACAACTTCGAGGACTTGTTTGCACGCCGGTAGACCATTTGCCGCATTCACTTCATGTGGCATGTCCTTTTGCTTTTCATCAACTGTTAGATGTAACTTTTCTGGATGTTACAGTCTTTCATAGATGCCGGGTGGGCATGTCTTCCATTATGTCCAATCTCAGATCTCGCTTTCAATCCTTTTCTGGATGGAATCAGAGGTATGCTTGGGGATGCGAGTGGTCCGCATCTTTACCGGTGGCACGCATCCTGCCCAAACCCAGCAAGGCCTTTATGAAAGCCAGACCGATCATAGCTTGTGATCACTGCTGGCATTCCCGACTGACAACCTTCTTGGCGAAGGGTGTGTTTCAGATCATGCTGGTGGCTTTTCCGCCGGGATCAACATTCAACATGCTGTCGGTACAGCAGGTGATGCGTACCATGTGGCACTCAATCATGTCCTTTCATGCTGCTGAGCCTACGAACATGATACAACAGGACCTAANCATGCTGTCGGTACAGCAGGTGATGCGTACCATGTGGCACTCAATCATGTCCTTTCATGCTGCTGAGCCTACGAACATGATACAACAGGACCTAATTGGATTTTTCAATTCTGTTCCGCATGATCGTATTCTGCAGGCATTGACGCACACCTTGTTTCTACTTCAGGAACAGTGGGGGAAGCCGTGGCAGGAACAATCGTTGCAGCTTTCTTTTCGCAACAAGAACTCAAATTTTCGGGTATTTCGAGGACGCCGGAGATTTGCTGCCAGGAATACTAGGACCATGCACCTGGAGGACCTTACCAGATCTGACAGCTTTCATGTTGCAACCCAGCTACTTTCAGCGTGGCACATTTTACTTTCAGGCAGATTCAAGGAGCCAGTATGGGATCTGCGTTGGCACCAGTGCTGTGCACTCTTGTGGCCTCAGCAACATAGTTCTTGTGGTTGCGAAATTTTCGCAACACTTTGTTCAACATTGGCTTGTGCACTGCCGTACGCTATGCTGACAATCGTGCTTTTCATTTTCATGAAGGACTTCGTCAAAACGCATGGGCGCAACTTTTGCTCAATTTGGAATTCTACGGACCACCCATTTTGTTGGAATATGTTCATGAAGAGAAGTTCTTAGGCACTGTATGTTCTGTGGTACAAGGTACGATTACCACCTGTCAACCATCGGACAGCACCGTGTTGCGCACATTGCAGTCCGTGGGCAGTCGCGAACACGTTCTTTCAGGTTTTTCAGCAAGGATTCGGGCGGCCAGACCAATGCGATTGATACGGCCGCAGGTGGAGGACTTCATTGAAATCTACCAAGGCCGGGGTTTCTCGCACCGATGTCTTGTACAGATTGCACAACCCCGTTTAAATTCTGTTGGCATTCATCTGTCGGTCAAAATTCCGCGTACTCCAACAGGACGGGGACTTGTTGCTTCATGCATTGTTTTCTCTCTCTCTCTCTGCATATTCTTGTCCATGAGCTGACCTATCATTCACAGTTGCTGCGGGATCAGATCGAATTGCAGGGTCTAGTCCAGCGGCCATGAAACGGACGGCCTTTCAAGCAGGCTTTCCAATTGACAGACAGATTGTCAGAGTGAACATATGTGTTCCTCCCGACAGATGCACCAGGAACGAGCAATTGATGATTCCTCTGGCTTGCTGCAACACAGACAGTATTAACACTGTGAAGTATCTTCTTACCTACAGAATCAAGGAAATCACAGGACGGCGACCACGGTTGGAGTGTTTTCAGCTGCAGCAGAACGGGGTACATTTCCCGTACACGCTTCCTATCACATCGCTGGCTACTTTGGATGTGGTTCACTTCGTGAGGACAGCGGCAGACTAACCTGATCAGGTGATAAAAATCACCAGCGACAACTCAGATCAGGACCGGACAAAAGGGATACCGTTGCATGTGAGTGAGGTTTTGTTCCTGCATTGACGGGCATTACCATATATGCGTTTCTCTCTCTCTCTCTCTCTCTCTCTCCCTCCTCTCTCCCTCTCTTTCTGTGTGTCTCTCTCTCTCTCTCCAGTATATTCTGCTCGAGCTTGGTTGTCAGTGACAGTGCCTCAGGCTCTCCTATTAAACCAGGCATCATGTCCAACCCGGATTCTGCGGAGCTATATAGTTCCGATCTAGAAAGCCAGACGATATCCGCGACCTTCGACGACGACTACAAGGACTTTTCTACTCCAAACTCGGAGGACTTTGCACCACCCAGTTCGGATAACGAGTGTGTACTTGATTCTGCAGAGTTTGATGGGGCATCAAGTATCGGACTATCTGAATCGCTTCCAGAACGTCAAGGCCACTCTGCTGTGACGGGACAATCTGAGGAACAACCTCAGAAAACCAGAAAGCGCCTTAGAATGCTAGATGAGGACGCAGATGGCGTCCGGATCAAGGTGATCCCAGATTTTAGGAAACAGTTTCGGACACGCATGANACAATCTGAGGAACAACCTCAGAAAACCAGAAAGCGCCTTAGAATGCTAGATGAGGACGCAGATGGCGTCCGGATCAAGGTGATCCCAGATTTTAGGAAACAGTTTCGGACACGCATGACGGCGACCCAGCAGCTGCAGGATGATTTCTACATCCCGAATCGAGCACAATTAATGTTAGATTTCCTGAAGAAACACGGGGTTCGTGTTGTTCAAGAGACACGAGGACCTAAACGTCGTTTCTCCAGCACGTTGCAACTTGTACAGCATGTCCTGAAGAAGAACTCAGCGTCATCATCAGGCCGTTGACCCGCTTGCTCAGGAATTAGGTGCAAACAGGACCCGTATCGTGCTGAGTGTTATGTCTGAATGCCTCATGTTTGAGCTGTGTTGNTGAAGAAGAACTCAGCGTCATCATCAGGCCGTTGACCCGCTTGCTCAGGAATTAGGTGCAAACAGGACCCGTATCGTGCTGAGTGTTATGTCTGAATGCCTCATGTTTGAGCTGTGTTGACCAGTGCTGCAGTGATTGACCGAGACAAGTAGGGTTTTTCTCTTGAAACACTACACTAGCCATGGACAGCCGAACGATGGCTGATACCCGTACAAGGATCAGTCAAGCCACTACCACACAGCTGCTTGAACTATTGTGGCAGATCTGGGATATTCTTGACAGGAGACTTCGATTCTCAGACGGACCAATCCGATGTCGTCATCAATGCGAGCGGTGTGAGAACAGGTGCTGCTACCACAGTCATTCGCACAATCAAGAGGAGCGCCACAGTTGGTACGGACCGCACAAGTGCTTTCTTCATGATGAGGATGGATATCAGCATTTGTAACCCAGACAGACAGGTCAATACGCGTGCACAGGAGGACATAAATTCCAGGACGCTGCTTCAACAGTTCGCATTTTGTCAGTGGTTGCACGTCAATATTCGCCCTCTCTTCCCGCTCTCTCTTTTTCTCTCTCTTTCCCGGTCTTCAGGACAGCCTTTATATACCCCTCTACGGAGGGGTGTGTGTGTACACCTTGGTACTAAGCTAAGGGTATTTGGTGATTTATAGGAGCAGGGGGGCAAGGGCTCCAGTGACAAGCCTTGCCCAACGAAGCCGCGTCACTGGAGTGGATGCAGTGGCTGATCACCACTGTGTACCTGCTTTCGGATTAGCCAGTGGGCCCCCTGTGGCACCGGAGTAACCAACACTAGAGTGAGTGCCTGCATGCTTGCCGCAATCTGAAGTGTGTCTTTCACATGTCTTTCAGCAACATGTCCGTGTTTGAGCTGGTGCCAGGGTATCCAGGACACTTANAGTGTGTCTTTCACATGTCTTTCAGCAACATGTCCGTGTTTGAGCTGGTGCCAGGGTATCCAGGACACTTAGGAAATCTCATCAACCTCTACAAGCTCTTCCCCAGAAAATGTGAGTGGTGGTGTCAACCCAACATCCGTGTGTGTGCGTGTGCGGGTGTGTGTGCGTTGCAATGGAGTTCATTTGGATCTTGTCCTAATCCATCTTACCGCACTTTCGTGGGCAGTCGGGGCTACTGCTCCAACAAAAGCCGTGCGTCCCTTCAGCAGACGGGCCAACTGGGGGTGCGCCCCTAGACCCTAAGCCCGGCACAGAGAAAAGGGCCATCTTGAACAGCCCATGAGCGGTTCAACAGGGGCGGGTCTGGCTTGTAAGCCCTCCCGCTGTCTCCACTTGCGCTGGAGTTTGGCCTGCTTTCAAGACCCGGGGCCTGGCCTCTCACCTACTGATTCTCACCTACTGATTTCGGGTGGAGCGTGGCGTCCAGCCGTCGCTTTTCGTCTATCCTCGTATGTGCATGCAATCAGCATGCGGCATATGTATATTTTCATGGTTCTGTATATGTATATATCACATTTATGAACAAGTAGATGTGTATCTATATGAATAAATGCGTATGTACGTGTGTATCCGTGTATATGTGTGTATATACGGCTACTTATGTATGTATGTATGCATGTATGCATGTAGCCATGTACCTTTGTACCTCTCACCTTCACCCCAGCCCAGACTCCGCCAAACTATTTAAACTATCTGAACCCTTCGATGCCCTTCGGGTTTAGATAGTTTAGATAATTTGCGACACCGCCCGGAACAACCCAGACTATCTAAGCTATCTAAACCTATGTCTTCTGTTTACCTAGAGTGTATCTACCCCGGACAAGAAAGTCACAGTATATACGTAAAGGTCACTGCCTCATGTATATATAGTAGGTATATATACAGATGTATATACAGTTGTTTATGTGTTATGACCTGTGCTTAGCTATACCTGTGCTTGAGTAAATCTTCTGCACATGCTCATGGAGTTATGAAATCAGAGCCTGGCCAAGATTCCGAGGATGCGGTGGAGAAAATGCAGCAGAAGTTGGAAGAGCTTCAGCGCGAAATAATCGAGGTCATGGACCAACACCAGGCCGAGAAGTGTCACAGTTATGCGAGTGCAGAGCAGTTCGGCGGCTCTTTCGAGTTGGATAGTTGCATGCAGGACAAGTTACAGGAGCAGGAGGAAAAGAGTTCGCCGCAAGATGCGCACCCCATGCCAGCCCTGACGGACACGGCAGCCCTGACTGAGGCTGAAGCCTGGCAGTTGCAATGCTCATGTTGGGTACACCTTGATGGCAATGCGGTGCAAGGCTTGCTCGAACTGTGGCCACTTCCCGCTACTACCAGACAGTGTATACTGCCGAAAGTGCGGGCACAAAAGAAATCAGGATCGACCAGCAGCCCTGTTCAGCAGTCAGATATCTTCAGACGTCAGATGTGTCCAGGACGAATTCGATGACGATCCACAGGGTGACAAGAGGATCGGTACGGCAACCACGATCGCTGGTGATTTTGAGTTGCAGCTGCCAGGCGCATGCTACACATCCTCCGCAAGGTTGAAGAGGCTGTGCGCAGTGGTTTCAACTAAGACGAGGGCGCTGAGCTGGTCTTGCGAGAAGCAGGGTTCTTCGATTCAGCCCGTTTCTGTGATGAGCTTTGTGTACCATGTGTACTCCGATCGATAGGTTGGGTTTTTGCTCACGACGATTCATCCGGACTAAACCTGTCGAGGCTAGTTTCCAAGTGCTATGCTTGAAGTATTCGGAGGGGTGTCAGCCAACAGCTCGAAGATACGACCACATGCATGGATGCTTCCATCGTGTCGGTGACACAATGTTTTTTTTGCACAAAGAGGTCCGCCGCTGTCCACAATTTCTATCAAGTTCTCCAACGATTTGATGTGTTCGCAGGGGTGGAATGAAACACTACCAGCAACACCAGAAAAAGTGCTCAATGCCAAGACCATAGCTCGGTCACGTGCGGGCAACGTAGCTTGGCATGGTGGATTGATGTCTGGTTGGACTTGAGAGTCACGAAGGCAGATGTTTCTGTCGTCGCAGCAGTGAGAACTGTCAAAGATTGTCAAAGCATATCAAAGCATCGGGTCGCCCTGCACTCTCCTCGCGCAGCACATGATATGCGAATGCCTTCAAGACACTCTGTCCTGCATCGACTTTTCTTGGGACATCAATCCACGCCTACAGGCAACACCCTTGCTGACGGTGCGGCAGTAACACTGTCTCCAAGTCTCAGTCCCGGAAACGGTGCTATTACCACTCACCTGCCACCGACAGCCTGTCGTTGTCACTTATCTCTCGTCTGTCAGCAGCGTCATTGCCTGATTCCGCTTCGTCCTTGCAGCGTCCACGAGATCTTTTGTCGCCTGCAGCCGGTGTTTGATTTCGACCTGATCTCACAGTGCGAGGGCCGAGAGCTTGTGTTTACCACTATCTGCCTTTCAGCCTTGTAGGGTCCGCTAGTCACTCTAGTCGGGAGTCTGTGCTGGAAGAAGTGTCTCTCCGAGATCTATGATCATCTATGATCCCACCGCACACCTGAGAGTTTCCTTGCGTCTCCGTTCACAACGCCCACCACTCCACCGTTGTTCTCATACTGTCATCGTATCCTTCGAATGGCCACGTTCGCCAGGATCTAAACCTCTACCGACAAGTTGTGCAGAAGCAGAGAGGACTGCTGGATCACCAATTAAGGCCCGGAAGCATTCCACAAATCTCGGCACATTGGGCTTGGGCTTGCATCCTGATGAAACAGGTTCCTGCTGGCGATGCGCGACACCACTCCCACGAACTACAAGGCCCAGTTCTGGATGTGTCTGTCGGGCAAGGGACTGTGCCCGGGTGCGTTGCTTGCCTTAGGACGCAGACGTCATCCTCCTTGACCAGCGTGTGCGGCTTCTGGAGATGATCAACTCTTTCCAAGAGAACGCCGAGGCTGCCCTGAAGTGCTTCGGTCTCTGCCGAATCTGCGAACAAGCCGAGGAAATAGATAACCTCTTCAATGTGCCGGCTGTCTCGGAGGCGCGAACACAGGTATCACAGGTGCCGGTTGAAGCAGAGAGGACAGCTACTCTGACTTGGCAGGAACATGAGGCGCCTTTTTCGTCAAGCTTGTGGGATGATTCCACTGGTGGAGACGCAGCAGGCGCGCACTGTCTCTGCTTGTCCACATCCACACCCTCCGCCATGTCTGTACGACTGGATTTGCTAGCGCGACATGCTCCCGGAAACTCCGACATGCTCCAACAGTGCCTGTACAGTAGTGTGGTGATAATGAGCCAAGGTGGCCAAAGCACGCCAAAAGACAGTGTGGACAGAATTGACCCGAGCCTTCCAGGCTTACCAGGCCCACTGCATCCTGTTCCGGATAAGTATACCACACTGGGGTGATTTCAGCGCAAAGTCAGCTTTTGCACCCAGACTACCGTGCCTAAATGCAGACTCAGATTCCCAAAGGCAGCTCCGAAAAGCGTGAGCGACTGTAGGCTGTAGAGTCTGAATTCATTGGCTGCGCTTGAGCTGCGAGAATGCAGCCTTGCGAGTGTCCGAGTATGTGGACTGGTTTGAAGACGGGCTGCAAAGAGCGGCCCGCAACTAGACTAGTCTTCGGCGGACTTCTCTTTGCAGGAATGTCTACAAGAGCTTGCATGATGCAGAGAAGTGTGAGACCGCTTATATAGCTAGGAAACTTGGAAATGCATCGGCATCTTTTCTAGTGTCAAGGGAGAGCTCATGTCACCAGCCATGACTTTTGGATCCCCCATTTTGACATCTCGTCCCTGGCAATAATCTGCACATTCACAGGGTCCCACTTTCCTGAAAGTTAGTCTGCCTTAGCGCGGCGTTGGCTCGCCATTGGCCTCCAGACAGAGGCACCTCACAAAGGAGGGACCAAGCTAATGCTGCAGTGGGCAAGCGCTAGCTTCATTGCGATCTCATTTTCGAGAAGTCTTTTGCAAAGGCACATCGGCTTCTCCTGCAGAGACCCAGTGTAGGTCCATTTGCCAAAAGCTAGAGAAAAAAGGGCCTGCGTGACTGCAACGCAGTAAAGAGCAGTAAAGCACTTCAGCTGCACCTGCACCTGAAGCGACAAGTTAAGGCCTAAACTTGCGAACATCTCTTCATGGTGGCCGAAGTTGCAGCAGGTATTGCGAAGAGTCTCGTGCCATGGAGGTCGCTGCTGCAAGTTTATGTCCTACTGTTCGGTGACTTGTCATCGCGGATGGCGCACACAAGCTTAGTATTTTCTGGCTGATTCGGAATGTTTGCCAGATGTTTGGGCAGCTTGACATCACAGGCCGAGGCTGGCACAACCCCACAGTTCGAACGAGAAGACGCTAAGGTATGTTAAGGCTGTATGTAAAGATGAGGTCAAAGGTTCGAAGTCTCGAGCGCACGGCTTCCATGTATGCAGGACTAATTGGCCCAGATGATCTACAGAAAGTCTTGAGCACCTCATTGCACAAGAAGGAATCTGCCTTCAGAGTTGCCAGCGTCTTGTTGCTAGCCTTGCTGCTGGGAAGGACAACAATATCAGGCGCTTCACGGACATGGTCCGACACTAGGATTGCCCCATCGTTTTCGGAAGCTCTCGGCAACATCTACAAGGGTGACGAAACAAGCACCTACGAAGTGTCCTGTTGGGATGTCGTCGAGGTCAAGGAGTTTGACCTCAACGGTGATGGATATCTAGATCCGCAGGAGTTCAGGCGGGCAATTGCTTTCAAGCACCACTCAGCATAGCGTAGCTACGCTTAGCTCCTTCACGTTGCTTCTTTGTTTGGGTCAGAACTACTCAAGTTGAGGAAGATGCTGCGAGCAGAAGAGCCGTGGAATGAAGGGGACTCCTCCACAGCTGCCCCTGCGCCCCTTGCTAAGCTTTCAAAGCCCCACCGGCCCACTCCATGGAGCTTGTCATCCTCCTGCCGTCAGGTCCTTGCGCTGACTGGAAGAGAGCTTCAGCTTTCGGAGCTCTGGCACAACCGCACAGTACTGCAGCAGCTGGTCTTGCCTTGCCTCTTGCAGTTACAGCAAGGTTCAGACAGCATTTCTGCAGACAAGCAATGGTGACAACACGGGATGGGATTGCTGCTTTTTGTATGGTGTTCAGCTTACCGGTTCAGCCAGCAACCAGCGGCCTTTCGAGCGATCCAACAGCTTCAACATGGCTCCTTTTAGCGACGGCAGGCAACCAACAACGTCCATGCTAATCAATGCACATGTGCTTCTGACGCAAAATGGACATCAGTTGGTAATGTTTTTTTGTCAATGCTCTTGGCCACAGGCACGGGTGCAAGCACCCGGACTCAGACATACTCAGACACACCAGCGTCGCAGCTTAGCAGCCTCGACATATCTCGACATACTGCTGCAGTCTTCAGATGTTGCATATTCTTGCGTGTCGACGCAACCGAATTCTGTGCTCGAGCCCTGGGCAAAAGCACCCGCAATAATTGTTCTGAAATTGTGAGAATATGCGAATCGCAAGTCGGCGACTTGGAACACCGAGCGGCTGCACACAGTCACCACAGTCGTTTCAATCGCCGGCATGTCTAATGTAAAGGCAAAACAGATTCGCTTGACATACTCGTATTGACGTGAGTGTTCCTGCCAAGGCTGCCCACGACATGTGTCACCCTCAAGACCTGACGGCAGAGTTGCCCAGCAAAAAGAGAGTGAGATTCGGATCTTCAATCTGTTGTCGCTTGTTTCAGCCTGATTTTTCGTGTCATCTGTTGCACGTAGTCTGGACGCGATCTCTGCCTTGCGTTGCCCATTGAGACAATGCTGCTCCTGGTGCTTGAGTATGGAAGTAGGTTCGAGAATCTCAGATCATACTTGTACCTTCACGGATATTCACGGATGTCCGCTGAGCTGTACGCAGCTGTTATGCTATTGCGCCGCTGCTACGACTGCTACGAGTTGAAACGACGTGCCGTGAAGCGCCATGAAGCGAAGTGCGGAAGACGCCTTTGGAGGTGGGGCGCTCCAGCGAAACAGACATTGACATAAGTGGGAAGAGTGAGATCCGAACTTCGAGCCCTGCTCTTCCAGGTGTATTTCAACCTACAGGCCGACGGTGATGATTTGAGCCTTAGGTGATGTTTTTTTCCGGGGCAGTAAGCTTCACCGGAAATGAAAGGAACCTGCAGGAGTTGGGCATGAGACTGGAAGCAAGAGCCTCATCAGACTCGAAGCCCAGGGCACGGCCTTGATGTCGCAATCTGCGAACACAGTGAGATGGTCGGACTCGTGTCTAAAGACCCTTGATCTCCGCTGTGGGCATTTCGCATATCTCCATCTCCTTCGTCTCTTTCTGTCTGCGCCTGCGTGTCGCAGGCTTCCTACATAATTTTCAGACTTCGTTCTCTTTTGTTCACCAGGACACCAGGTTTTGAATAGCAGTGCACTGCCACCGGACCGAGCCACACTCTTGTACGTTGAAGGTGCTGCCATGCTGGATCCAAAAGCTTACTTTGCACAGTGGCAAGCCGCAGCCCAGCAGGCTGCGCATACAATGCCGCTTCCCGTTAGATTAAGATGATTGCGATGTGCTGTCTTCTGCTCGAGGCAGCGACACTACCACAGTCAATTTCTCAGTATTGGAAGAATCCATTGCCTCCGATAGAGACCCGACCTGCTATTGCTGGAGTAAGGCTAAGCCCTGAAGAGGACACCGAACAGGATGCTGTATTGCAGCAGGTCCTTTGGGTTGCTCTTCCTGCACTGTGCTTGCAGCTGCGCACAGTGCAGAACGCGCACACTGCTGAGCACTGCAGCAACAGGTGTCGTCCCTTTCTGCTGTGCGTTGCGCAGCCCACGTCAAGGAGCTTTCGCCCACTGTCCAGGCGGCAGATACTCAGAACACGGTACCCTGTGGCTGCTCAAGGATAAGGGCCAGAACTTCACATCCCTCGTCGCGATTGAGGCACTGTTACTCACGCCGCTTGTGGCTTGTGGGAGCATCGAGAACACAGCGTCATCGAACAGGCCCTTTGCACTATGGCAACGAAGAGCTCGTTCAAATTGAGAGAGGATCTTTTCAGACAGCCTCATGTTGGGTCCTGATCCACGCAGCCATGCAGAGGGTGACGTCTTCGGTCAGCAATTGACCGCTGGAGCACTGATGAAGTTTTCATTCGCTCACATGCGAGGTCAAAGCCCTGTGCAAGAAAATCCAGGCACTGAGCTTAAGCTGCCATTTCGCACGTTCGCATGCTGTCATGTTGTGCAAGCTGCGCTGCGTTGTTAAATCCCGCATCGGGCGACCTCGAGGCTCCAAGACTTTTATCGGCTTGCAACTCGTGTGCGACTGCTGCTTTTGCTTGCTGCTGGTTGAGGCTGCTGCCGCTGCACTGCTGCTCCCTGTGATTGGATGCTCCTGCTGCTGCTCTTCTTGGGTTCCATTCTGGGTGAGCGTAAGCTTTACTTATTATTTCAAGCAGAAAAGGTGCGGCTGAGCTTCGACCCGTCTGAGAGGAGCTCCTGAGCCAGCCGCCGCCAGCGCTTGATCTCCGGGATCTCTCGCGAGCAGCAGCCTTCCCAGCTTTCTGTCACTCATGGCTCACTGTGCACAAGACACATCTTCCTCGTCTTCCTCTTCTTGAACCGAAGAGCCCAAGTCCGTCACCCTGAAGGACGACAAACCCCGCTTGAACCATCATAAACCCTACACCTGGGACACTAAAGTCACTGCCCGAAATAGCTTGCATCTCTGCCAGCGGTGAGGCCGAAGCCTTGGCCAAGTTTCCAGAAGAAGCACGGGGCAACGCCGCAATGAGCATGGGCACCAGCCTCAGATAGCCCCAGGCCCAGGCGGGGCCCCACAGCCCCAGCGAAATTGTGCCCGAGGAGCAATTGCTAACTCCATGAGCTGGCGGCTCAGCGACGCCGAAAACGCCTTTCACATCGCAGGCTTTTCTCTCTGATCTTGTTTGTGGAGGCCAGCTGAACACGACCGACTGGAGCGCAGACACAGCCTCCAAGTTGTTGTGGTCCATGGCAAGATGCGGAGACGGCGAAGAGATTCGAAAGAACAAGCACGTGGTGTCGCACGTGGTCAAGGCCGTAGGGGCGAGAAAACCAGGTGCAGTTTGCTCAACTGCATTTCTCGTGTTTGACTCAAGCACCGCACTGCTGCACGGCAGGAGTTGGTGCGTGACAAAGGACGTCGGATACAAGAGCTGTCTTACGACGGGCTGGTGCATCTGCTTTGGGCACTGAGCTCAGCCGTCGCGAACGTCAGCCACGCCAAGCTGTGAGACATGTCATCACACATTGTGTGCACCGTCAGCCAGGCTGTTGCGAAGGCACGTATCCAAAAGCGCGGTGTGGACAGGCAGACAGTTCATACGCAGGAGCTCCGCATGGCACGGCTGCACCTGGTGGCAGAACTGAAAATCTCGCTTGAGAGTTACCTGAAAGCACAGATCTGGCTACAATAACTCATTCCTCGTATTGCTTGTTTTCGCAGAGCAATAAGACGGAAGACTTGGGGTGAGGGGGAGGGAGGGGAGGAGGCACGTGCGATGCAGGAAAGTGATAACTTCCTGTTCCAGCTCACATCAAGACGCATATGCGATGAGATCGACCGGATTCCTGTCACGCCAGATCCTCGGTCACTACGAAGGTTTTCCTTGAAGGATGCACAGTCACCCAGCCGTGCAGGCTTCTGGCCGACGTCGTTCAGATTCATCACGAAATTGGCATCAAAAACGAAAGGCTGTTCAGAGCGCGATTCTCAGGAATGCGCTGTCCATGTGCTATCATTATCTTCGCACCAAGGCCATTTGCCCCAAAATCGTTTCAAAGCAGAAGGAGCTTCGGGAAGATCAGATGGCCAAGTGCATCAAGGCACCCGTGGCACCCGGGACCGTTAAGCCTTGAGGTCCGGCACAGACTCCTGCAATGACAGACTTCGACAGGCTTACACGCGGTTCATGATCCCATTGAAGGAGCAAGCACAGGGCTTCAGGACTGGATATCGTAGATCTTTGGCGCGAACTTACATGTACATGTGGTGTGAGGACCATGGCAATTGTCCAGAAGGGTGACTTCTTGAGGCCTGGCTTCTTGGTGAGTCTGAAGGGCTGGGGCCCGGGCTGCCCGGGCTTCCTGAAAGCACAGGCCGTCGGACAAGCCAAAGCCAATGGGGAAGAAGACATACGAGAAGCCTCAGGTCGCCTTGAGAAGCTGAGTCCTTGAGTCGTGTTGCTGAGCTGAAGCGGAAAGGCGCTGTATCCCGACACCCAGTTGCACGCGAAGTAGTGATCAAAGGCTTTGCAGTGCTGACAGAATACTCTGGAAAATGACTGCAGTCGAACCGAGGAGGCTGCTGCATGGAAGAAAACAGTTCATTCGTCGTGCCCTTTCTATGCTCCATACGGCTGCTTCAGAGCAAATTTCCGTGAGGAAAATCCTTCCACAGATCACTGGCCCACAGATGATCGAGAAGACACCTTATAGCTTGCTACTGGCACCGATAAGCAGAAGCACGTCGATAGCATGACTGCTGGCAGAAGTTTGCTGCTAAACATCTGTTGGCAGCGAAAGCGCTATGTAGTACAGTTTGTCAACATGACTTCGGGGATTCGACTGTTCGACGAGGAGGTGCCAAGTGACGCAGGTGGTATCGTTTTGTTGATTTCACTTGGACATGCAGGCATATCTACTCATGTCATCGTGCTGGCAACATCTGCTGGGAGCCTATGTTGAACCGGAGCTGCGGAGCTGCTGAATCCCTTGGCATCTTTAGCTCACTGAGGTCCGCTGAAAGACCGACACTGGAATGCACTCGAGGAAGCTCGCACTTTAGCATCGTCGAGGCAGACGAGGTGGAGCCCAAAGTCATCTGCCACTGTCCCAGTGTAACTGCAGCACACATGATGTGGAGAACCAAACTAAGTCTTGAGCTTCACGACCCAAGCCTGGGCCCACATGCGGAGACCGCTCTTGTCCGATATTTGCGAGTGAAGTTTTCCTTAAATCAGACGGAACTGCGATAAGCTCTCCCTTCAGTGATTGTGTGCACCAAGTAGAATCACAGTCAACACAGCAGCTCGTGAAGGAATTGCTTTCGCAGTTGCATGTGGTGATGCCAGGGCTCACGGGCTTGTATTAGCCTGGACGGAAAGAAACATGTGTGTACCCATCGACGCGCGTTGACCATTGCCAGGTTATCCAGACGTAGATGTTTTGCAAGGTTATCTAGACGTAGATGTTGGGTCTTGTACTGTAGATTTTCCAACTTCGGTTTAAGTCTGACGTCGACCTCTTAGCAAACTCATGTGGTTGCATCAGTTTGAAAGTTTCAATGAAGGAGCCTTATCGAAGACTTGACTCTGAGATGTTCTGAGCACTGAGGCCCTCAAGAAGTTCCGCTGTTTGGTCGCAGGGGCGGGGTGGCAGAGCCTTGCGAGGGCGAAAACATGCAGAGCCAAGATGAGCCACGGAAGGCGCCGTTGCGCGTCGAGCGGCAAGCGACGTCTCATGAAACATCAGCTCTTCCGGCCAGCATGCAAACACAACCCACACAGCCAGTGCGTGCCAACAAGCCAGTCAGTGACGACCGTCGCAGACCGCGCACGGTAGCAGATCTGGCCAGATTCTGCGATGACTCTGCCGGCATTGCAGATGGCATGGAAGTCATCAAGCGGGCCAGGAAGAAGTACGCCGAATCACTGTCCCAGGCAAGTTCCTCACAGGCATCATCTGAGCTGCACAGGCCTCCAGAGCTCTGGACGGCGTTCTCTACAGCGTACGTTTGTAGCAGAGTGTGCAGGCAAAATGCTTGCACGGCACCGCTTGACCTTCGTCAGCGAGCGGCATTGGCAGACATCATCGAGGACAAAGTGGGCCCCGGTTTCCCACGCCTCTCAAACAGCACATGCCAAGGAGTTAAAGATGGACCCGCTCGTGAAGAAGTTCTTTTCGCGGCCAGTCAACGTTGACAGGCCGACTGCTTTCCTTACGCAGGGTGTGCCGATGCACACGCAGATACCTGTTCAGTCGATAGGTTGCAGAAATCCTCGCATGCAAGTATAGCCCTGAAATACTTTTGCAATTGAAGTGCAAGAGCTGCAACGACATGTTGCGATTTCAATGATTGACCCAAGAAGCTTCTCTGGCAAACTATGCTGGTAAACGAGCACAGAAGCAACAGAGCGACAATCACACTGTTCAGACGTACTGTAGCGATCGGAGCGATGGGATGCAATGGAAGCAAGACGAGCTTGCAAAAGGCCAGGCGACAGCATTTGCTTTGCCTGACAATGCAACTCCCTGCTTACCTGATTCCAGCCAGGAGATACCACCGGCCCCAACCGCCAGCCCTCTTAGAGAGGATACTGAGTTTTCATCTTTTCGGCCAATGCGAACTGGAATTCCAAGATGTTTGTTCTCCAGGAGCCTCGAATTCTGCTGGGCCGGAGGGCGCCACATCACCTGGCAAACGGCGCTTCGCCTGCCTTGAAACTCAAGGCCATGCTATTGTCATGCTTGCTCAAAGTTGGTTGTCCGATGTCCATCTTTACCACAGTGCAGAGGAAATCAATGCTTCTGCATCGGCAGGGGTTTTGAATAACCATCTACGTGATACTGGCTCGTACATCTGACCAGGTTATGCAAATCGACTTGGAATATGCGCGTGACAAGAATTCTGACTGGAGTTTGTGAGTTTGACGAATCATCCGGCTGTCAGGAGGAACGTCGCCTAAAAGCAATGGGAGTCCTTGACAGGGAGGAGCCTCTTCGTGCATCCGGAGTTTCGTGTCGTCGTGTCGATTCTCGCATGTCAGGAGGACTTGAGCGCCAGGCTGCTCCGCCGCGAGTTCTCGGCTACGACAGAAATGGCGACCCGGCCCCGGCCGCTCAGGTGTTTCAGCCTGGAGAAGAACCGTGTCTCTGAGACGGAGAACACCACTGAGTGGAGCGACTCAAGCTCATTCCTGGGCGAGGCAGCTAAAGGCGGTTCTTTCTTCCAAGCTTTACACCGGAACCTGTATCGCCACGCAGGCGTTTCACTCCACGTCTTGCAGGAGACGATTAGTCATAAAGGGGCCGCTGAAGGATGCATTTGGCCTGAGCCTCAATGACACTTTATTGATCCGTGGACTGCGGTTCGATTGCAGGCGTTCGGCTGAGGCCGGGACCAACGCTTCCTGCGACGCCTTTGCCATGACATGCGGATGTGCGGATGCTCCTTGCAACGCGTCTGGGCGAGGCTTGGCCGAGCGCGAGGAAGACGCTACAGCGCTTCCCGCGCGGGGGACCCCTGTGTGTCTGCAGTCACGTGCGGAGGGTGTGTGCGTGTGTATGATGCAAGAACATATTATCATAGAATATGGCAATATACACATATTAAATTATATATATACACATATATGTATGTGTGTGTACGATTGTGTCTGTATGTATGCATGTATGTATGTATGGACGTGTGTACGTATGTACGCATGCATGCATGCATGTATGTATGCGCATGTGTGTCGGTCGGTGAGAGAGACATAGAGAGCCTGTGACGAGGCTCTGCAGCCCGGAGGCATCCGCCTCGACGACTTGTTACTAGGACACCATTTTTCGGCAAGTTCCGCTGATCGACGGCTTGCCGAGCAACCGGCGATGTGGTGTGGGAAGAGTTGAGCAAAGGAGTGAAGCTGGCATGCTTGGCATACACTGATGATCAGCCCCGATCTGAGCGATGCGAGATGATGCGAGTGAGAGACATTCAGAGATCTGCAGAAAGTGACTTTGCCTCGAGTGAGGCGTGGGACTCTCGAAAGCCTTGGTGGCACGCGGAAGGCGATCGAGATGATCGCCGGAGGGTAGTAGCCCTGAAGTGCCATGCCGCCTTCCCGCCTTTGCCTGTGGCCATTTCATGAGGCCCGAGCGGGCACGGCGACCCTTGTCCGAGATCTTGCAGGGCTTGGGCTACACCGTGGACCGGATATTTTCCCACCTCTCACTTTTCGGGAGTGTGAGGACTGCACGGGCCTTGGGTATCGTGTCCCTCTCCGCTTCATTTCATGCCCACATTGCTGGCTCATTGTTTCACAGACTCACAGACAGGTTGATGCCCATGGGTTCATCGCCCACAACGAGCAGGCATGAACGCTGTTGATGACAGCAGTTGGTACACCGTCCGCTTCGCCAGGATGTGGTGATCTCCTACAGAGGGACCACTGGAATCGTGGAATGGCTGACGGAGTGCCACTGCTACGATGTGACAATGTCAGTGCAATTCTGAGAGCATTCATGAACGTTGCACGCTCTGTGCTTATGATCTGAGCCGTTTGTTGCGCTTGACAGAATCCTCTTCGGAGACGGAATCAGCTTCGATTCAGAAGCATTCAGAACACTTGCTGGACCTGTGCACGTGGAGGGACGAGGAAGGACCTGCCGGAGGTGCGAAGTCCACGACTCCGAAACACATGACATACGAACGCGAACGTTGAGGTTCGGAAGGATTGGCGGAAAAGCTGCGCGGGGGGGCCGGGGCGCGGGGTGGAGATGGCGGGAGGGGGAGGGTGCAGTCACGTCAGTGTCTCACATCTTCTCAGCCAGTGCCAGGACCTGGCCGCCAGTCCAACACCCTTCCAACCACATCTGGACCAGGAAAGGAGCAGCCGCAGCTGCTTTCCTGCAGGCCTGGCCGCCTGGCTCAGCACTGGGCCTAGCCTGCTAAGTAGCATTCGAGTGCGGAGCTCCCTGAAGAGGTGGACGGCAGCGGCAGTCATTTCCACAAGCTCATCAAGGGTTCTATGATGCATTTCTGGTGCCCGGGGCTAAGTCATAACGGAGAGCCGCAAGCAAGCCGTGGAAAGGCATCCGTGTGCGACATCAACCAGAAGCTGATGCCACAGCTTGACACTCAACATCCCTCAGCACTTCAATAAATTGGGCATGCATTTTATCTGCGAAGCGCTACTTGGGCCTGACTTGCTGAGAAGCCGTTTGACGTGAAGCGTTGCCATTCTCGCGGAAGGCTCCGGGATACATCACGCCCAAAGCGGCTGGTAATCGTCCCTTCCCGAGTCTGGAATCGTCGCGTTACCACAGAAGTGATTTCATGAGTGAAGCAGCTTTCGTACCTTAACCTTTCTATCCTTTACGGGTGTCTGGAGAGGCCCAGCCCACCAAGATTGCTCCACGTTCTACTTCCAGAGGGATTCTGTCCAATTCATTGGCCGACTGGGCGAGGGAAGTCGGTCCAAGGAATGGACTTCTGCGAACGAGTGTTGCAACGGCCTAGGGCCTTCGGTGATTGACGATCGCAGGGTCGGGTTGCACGCTGCAGAGCTGATGGCGCATTGATGGGCTGTGGGGCTGGGGCTTGCTTGGAGACGCAACCTGGTTGATCTTGGCAGCTGTGCTCGTCTCAAAGCACAATCCTAATTCAGCCTTGTACTCCGCAAGAGAAGAGTTTACATAGGTATATAAGCAATGTACTTGCCTCATGGTCACTGCTACATGAATCACGTAAGCTGGCCCTGAGATGTACCTACTCAAAGCAATCCCAAAGTGTTAGCTTCCATCAGGCGTCTGCGGGGCGGCACCCAGGGCGGCCCCATGTTGCGCACCTGCCCGAATGATCAATTGAATGCAAACAAGAGGCATGTCAAGGAGAAGCGAGGAGCCAATGATGCTGATGCCTGATGATGCTGGGTCTCGGGTGTTTCAAGAGAGCCACAGAGGGGCTGTTCAAGCTGCAGGGGTGGCAAAGAGCAAGAATCCGGCGCATTTGCTCAATGCTGCGGCATGTCTCAGATTCTGTTTTGGCACAAGCCCTGAACCCAACAGCAGCATCATAATCATAGGTCTGCAGTGCATCCTGCAGGAGTTACGATTTGTTGCGACTCTCTTCACCCCTCCCCCCCCCCGCACACGAGATGCCTCGACAAATTTCACCAGAACTTGGTTCTTTGCCGCTGATTTCCCTGATTTGTAGCTGGAGGAAGTAACTGGAGGAAGCGACCAAGCATCCCAACGAGATACTGCATGTGCACTCAGGATCCTATAGAGTGAGCTTGTAGTATTTACGGTTTTGAAATGATTCTGCATTGTTTTGCAGTGCTTGTTCCTTCGATTCTCCGCGTACCCAGGGGCGTGACATTTGGATCTGCGTGCCCCTCCCGGGTCGCTGCATGTCGCTCCACTAGCTTTCGTCCCAGTGCCCTACCCCCAAGTACATCTACTCGTGGCTGTGATCATTCTGGACCCGCAGCTATCAGTGCGGTGCAAATGATATAATCAACTGTGAGTTAGGGTGGTAGCGGCGAGAAAATTCTACACAGCATCTTGTAGGCTGTAGCTGGAAAGGGTACTGCGGGAACGAATCCCTGTTTTCGTATATTGGAGGGCAAGTAGCTCTGGGCTCGAGACTTGCCAGCTAGTGGAGCTGCTAACTACCGATCCTCGAGGATTCAGTTGCTATGGTTGGTGATCCTTGTTTGTCTGGGTTGGCTCCCGGGGCTATCCTTGACCTGGTGGCCCACGTCACACATTCAGACCTTCATGGCGCGACTTTCGAGGCCTTGTGGAATCATGAGCAGTTTCGCTGTGCGGGCTCTTATGATGTGGATCGGGCTTACACCTTCTATGGTCTGCAGTACAGGGGTGTCATTGGCTCACTGCACCATCTGGCTGTCATTGAGGGTACCGCGATAGTTTGCAGACCAACGCTGACGGCTGAATCCTTTATGACTGTCAAGGAAGTATGTGCAGGCATCGGTGGGATTTCTATTGGGCTTCGACAGTTGGGCGGCCGCTGCTTGGCCCTGCTCGATAACAATCCGGTTGCCTGCTCTGTTTTGCGAGCTAACTTTGACCCCGTGTTGGAAGGAGACATTACTGAACGAACCGATCGCATCAAGCTGCACCAGGTGTCTTCTGAGATACGCAGCATGCTTTGTGCAGGCCTTCCATGCCAGGGATTCCCCCCTTCGGTTTAGGCCCTGGTTCCCCCGACCCTAGGCATATGGTTCTTGCTTCGGTGTTGCAACACATGTGGCACTCGCAGGCTAGTTGTCTGATCCTTGAATGCACTCCGGAGTTTGAAAGAAGCGCTCCTGCCATGCAGTGTCTTGGATCCTTTGCCGATAGGGCGGGTCTGGTGCTGCAGCACACCACCTTGGAGCTTGCTGACCAGTGGGCCTCTTACAAATGCAGATGGTGGGCGATCCTTTCTCCCGCCGGCCTACAATTGGAGGTTTGTCCTTGGCCCGTGTTGGGCTCTCCACCCAAAGTTCAGGATGTAATCCCCGGGTGGCCGGCATGGCCAAAAGCAATTGAGACTGCCCTCCTGTGGGATGCTAAGGAGCTCGAGATAATCGGTGATTCCCGGCTAGATTCCGAGCCACGCACCTTGGTGGCTAGTGAGTGAGCCCGCGCCTCCTGCCCTGCACAGCTGGGGTTGTGCCTTTCGGCCCTGCCCTTGTGGTTGTCGCCCGCATGCCCTCAGCCTTGTCAGTCTTTCCAAGCCAGGACACAGAGGGCCCGGTGTCCCGTCTGCTGTGGTCATCCTGCCGAGGTTGGGCTGCTCAACAGTTTGCCGCCTCTTTTCCTTCACCACGTGAGCTGGGCCTCTGCAGTCACTTTGGATTTGGACCCAGGTGCAGTCTTCAATTGCTCCGTGCTTTCGTCTCAGATCACTTGATCCGCTTGAGGAGCTGCATAAGTTCAAGTTGCTTTTGCTGCAGCAGAGGCAGGACAATTGGCTTCTCCCCTCTATGTGTGTTGAGGGCACCCTCCTGCTACAGGATTCGTCTGGCCTGCGTCATGAAAGGGCCTCCGGTCCGGTGACCGCCGGGCAGCTTATGTGTGCTGAGGCCTCCCTTTTGCCCCCGGGCTTCAAGATTCAAGTCTTGGACAAAGGTCGTGTTTGGCCGCGTTCTGCTCACCTTGCCTTTCAGCCTGGTGGTCTTACCTACCACTCCTTGTGGAAGTTGTCCTGCCTCAGAGGCCCCGCCCTCGCCTGAGCCCCCGTCCCAGCCTGAGACACGCATGCCACTGCCGTCTCCTTTGGATGCCTTGTGCTCTGTTGGTGCCTCTTCTCCAGTGGATCCAGTGCCCCGCAGCCTGTGTCGACTCGTGCCTCGTTCCGCCTTGTGCGGCTGAGCTCTTGCTTCAGCTCCTGGGTGAGGACCTTTTGGTTTCGATCCTCTATCCTATTCTGCCCCAGGGCCCTCTGATCCTCGTTCCTTTTGCCTCCCGGGGACATTGGTCTTTGCTTTCTCTGCACAGCTGCTGGCACGCACCTTCAGCCAGCTTGATGGCTCGGCTTTGCTGTCGTTGACTGAGAGATCACATTGGCCTCAGCGTGACCTCACCTCCTGTGCGGCGCATGTGATTGCACATGCCGCTGCCCTCACCATGCAAGATGCCTCGGGCAATCTGTTGGATTGGGCTTTGGACTTCCAGTGTGCTTTTCCGCCTCACCTCGCTTCTCTTCAGGGCTTTGGTGGTTTGACCCCGGAGCAGGACAAGGATCTGCGCTTGCTGCTTTTGGAGAAAGGCGTTCCTGCTGATGCTGTGGCCGACCGCACCCAGGCTGCAATTGCCAAAGTTGGACCGGGCCCCATTGCGCAGGCCCTTTCTCAGAAAAACCCCTGGCAAGCCTTGAAGGCCTGTGCCTCAAAGCCCTCCTGTATGTTCCGTTGCATTCAGGCAGATGAACTCCAGAGCCATGTTGACAAGCAGTTCGGGACGCAGGTTCCTAAGACTAAATCCAAGAAGGCCAGGCCTGTTCGTCGTCAGGTTCCGGCCCCGCTGCATGTGGACCCACTGCAGCTTCGCCTTGCCCCGGGCTCCTTCACCACGGCCTCTGGATCGCCGCTCGGACAGCTTGCCTTCGCTGAAGTCCAGGCCCAGGCCACGGGCGTCTGCTTCTGTACCACAGCTCAGGCTGCACCTTTTGTGGCCCAGGCCAAAAACCTCAGTGTGGACCCACTGGCTCTTGTCACCACGGCTGAAATCGCTGCTGATCAGATTGGCGGTGCCAGGGTTACAAGCATACGGTGTCCCGCAGTTTTTGCCCCGACTGAAGAAGCTGTGCTTGTCGCCGGATCTCTGCTCCAGCTTGGGGACGATGATGTCCAGCTGACTTCGGCGAGCATTGCTGAGCTTGATCGCATTGGCACTGTGGTTTGCCGGCTCAACCTGTACAAGGATGAGAGCCCTTTGACTTGGGAAAGGGTTGCCGAAGCGCCCATCCGCACTCTCATGCAGCAAATTCCTGCCCTTCAGGTCTGCAAGGACCCCTCGTGTAGCCAAGCTTGTGGCGCTTTTCACGCTGCTGTTGATGAGGAGGTGGAACAGCTGTTCCTCGACATCTGGGCCCGCCAGTGGTGCCGTGCCAATGGGTCCAAGGTCAAGGCACAGGAGCCGGATCTGTTCCAGCCCTATGTTCGGGTGCCTTCTTCTGCTGTAGTGCACCTGCTCAAGCTCCCCCATGCTGGGCTTTACTTTGAGCCTCGTGCCCCGGATGGTACAGGCCCTCACACCGCTTGGTCTGTTGCGTGGTTGCCTGGAGCCTCGTTGGCCACCGCTCAGCATGCCCTTCGCACCACTGAGAAGGCAGTCGCTTTGGCGAGGCTTGGCACCAAGTACCGCCTGAGAACTCGTGAGGCCGATGAGCAACAGGTCCTTGAGGTGCACAGGCGACAACACCAGTTTCTGAAAGTGCGTGTCTCGGCTCACTTCAGGCTGCGCCCGCTCCCTCATGGCCTACAGCGGCCAGCGCTAGTTCAGCTCCTCAAACGGTGGGGATGGCTGGGAAAAGCTTTGCAGCCAGATCGTGGCGACTCCAATGGAGCTGCCTGGCTAGTTGGGGCTTCGTGCGACCCGCCAGCTCCTGCGATGCCACTTGGCACTGACTTTGTGCTGATCACCAAGCTTCGTGACATTGGTGCATCTGGGAAAACTGCTCCTCTGCCCGTGTATGCCTCCTCGCGCACCAAGAAGGCCTTGCTTCTGATGATGATCAGGATGAGCCCTCTCCTGATCCCTGGGCTATTGGGCCTGACGCCTGGACTCAGGCCAAGTCCTCCCAAGCCTCTGCTTCGGTGCCTTCTGCACTTCCTCTGCTGCTGGCTCCAAGCTTGAGCAAATCAGGGCTGACCTGAAGCAGGATCTGCAACAACAACTGGTCTCTGACCAACTTGAGGCGAAGAAGGCTTCGGAGCCCCCTCCTGGATTGAGTGAGCATGACCATCGTCTCCACCAGCTCGAGGTTGGACTCAACGAGGTGAGGCACCAAAATACTAAGTTTGAGGGTTGGTTCCAGAGCTTCGAAACGAAGGTCAATGACCAAGCCCAGCAGATCCAGGCCCTCACTGGCACTGTCAAAGAGCAGCGTCAAAAGTTGACAAGGGTCCGGACGGACCTCCAGACCACGGTACAATCGGCTCGCTTGGCCTCCAGACCGACCTCTCTGCGCAGATGTCGGCTCAGCGTGCTGGTCAGCTTGAACAGATCCAGTCGATGTTAGCTGACAGGAAACACCGCACCAGCTGACTATCACCGCCCGGGCGCGCTCCTTCAGGCGGCGGAGCGTGCCGGTTCCTCCCTTTCGTCTGAAGTTTTGGACTTGGGCCTGCCTTTGGCTAGGCCTGCTTTCCTGCTTTCCAGTGCTTTTGGTGGCGCTCCGCCACCCTGTCGCGACTTCACCTTTGGATCGGGTTGCCGGGTTCAGTCTTGCGACCAATCATCGGCTACTGCCACCTTTCGTTACGGAGAGGCCTCGCATCCGGGACCCCAGATCTCCTTCAGCCTCAGCACTAGCGGTCCTTCAAGGCTCCGCAACAAGGAGTCGCTGTACGCCGACACCCCGGGCATCCATTGCTTTGCAGAGACGCAGCTCTCTGCTTCTACCTTGCCTTCTTCTAAGGCCCAGTTTCGCCGGCATGCAAAAGACAATGGCCCGCTGGCGCGTTTCGTCCCGGGTGCCCCTGCACCCCTCCGCACTAATAGCCTCTGGGCTGGGGCCTGGACAGGTGTTCTTCAGTTAGTGATTTCCCGTGCAGACCGCACCAAATCCCATACCCTTCAGGCCTCTTTGAGTCCGGCCGCATCGTGATTGCCAGGCATTTTCTTGAGGCAGTGCAGTTCCAGGTAGCCACTGTTTACGGCTATCCTTCCGGGCCTACTTGGCCCGACGCAAAGAATCGCACCGATAGCATGCTACGTTGCCTTACTCAGGAAGTTGTCCTTGGCTCTGGAGGCCTTCGTGCCATCGCCGGGGATTTCAATCATGATTTCGACAGCTTGGAGCAATGCGCAATGTGGCGCAACAACGGCTGGGTTGAGCTGCAAAGTTTAGCAGAGGCTCTTTGGGGTGTTGAGCCTCGCCCGACCTGCAAACACGCCACCCGCCGTGATTTCATCTGGCTGTCTCCTGAGGCTGCGGCTTGCTGTGTGCAAGTTTCTGTTCTAGACGTCTTTCAGGAGCATTCCACCTTAATTGCTGGGTTTTCTCTCCCGAGCCACGCCGTTTCTGAGATCACCTGGCCTCTGCCTTAATTCTGAGATTCCCTGGGCAGATGTCTGCGTTGAGGACTGGCACAAGGATGGTGCACATGAGCCGGCCGCCTTTTCCAACTCTACCCACTGGTTCAGTGACTTTTCTCATGCCACCGAACGCAGCTTTTGCGGGTTTGCTCCTGGGCTCCAAACCAACCATATACCGTCCTCTTGCTTTGGTCATGGCCGCCGCCGTGGCCCACAGGTGCAGGGCCACAGTGATTCAATCCCGAAGCCCAGCCGTCCTGCTAAGGTCAACACGCGCCACGATGGCCTGTGCACCGAGGTGAGGCGGTGGTTTCAGCAGCTTCGCCGACTCCAATCCTTGAGACATGCCTCCTGGTGATCGCAAACTGCTCTCTGCACTGGCGGATTTCTTGGCATGTGGCGACGTTTCTTTTCGGTCTACGATGGCCGGGCCCTTCCTGGGCCATTCACGAAGCTCCTGCAGGTGTTGTCACAGGTTGGCTGGTCCATCTCAGCCCCGCCGCAGGTGCTGGATCATGAAGGTTTGGAACATGACGTGCTTCGCGCACCTGCCGTTCTGCTGCGTCGCCGCCTCGAGCATGCCTGGTTGAAGTACGTTGCTGTTGCCCACCGCCACAGAGCAACGATGCATGACCTTGATGGTATCGACCCGGGCCTCTTGCGGGCGGATGTCAATGGGCTTTCTGCCCTGGACACAGCTCGCTATGCTGCAGTTCGCTCGGGGGCATTCCTCTTTGATCACGTCCAGTCCAAGTTTGACCTTTGCAACACCGGCGATTGTGACCTTTGCAATGTGCCTGACACTGCCGAGCACCGCGTGTATGTTTGCCCAAGGTTCCGAGCTCCGAGGGAGCCGCGTCAGTGGGTGTGTGCCAGATGGTCATCCCTGCCGACCTGTGTTACGCACCATTTGCTGCCTCCTGAGAACCCCCACCTACCTTCCCTACGCAGGCTTCTCCATGCGCAGCCTGATCTTTCGGGTTGTTTCTTTAGCCCAGGGACGGGTTTAGGTTGGCAACACCTTTTCACTGACGGCTCCTGCTGTGACACTTGGGGCGCAGACTTTTCACTGGCGGCTTGGAGTGTGATCCATGCCCAATTGGGCTGTGCGTTTGCTTGTGGGCCGGTACCGGGCATTCTTCAGACAGCCCCGCGGGCTGAGACCTGGGCTCTGATTGCTGCGGCCAAATGGGCCATCAAGGTCGCGCTGCCGTGCCTCGTTTGGTCTGATTGTTTGAACGTGGTGGATGGTGTTGGTGCCTTACAGAGTGGTCAGTCTTTTGCGGCCCATGCGGACGCTGACCTTTGGGATATTCTGGCCTCGCTGCTTGCTCAGCTGGATCCAGCAACTTTTCTAGTTCGCCATGTTCCTTCACATTTGGATGCAGAACTTACAACCTCGCCTTTCGAAGACTGGCTTGCTTGCCACAATGGTCACGCGGATACGCTTGCGACCTTCGCCAATTCCAACAGGCCACAGCAGCTCATGGATGTCTACCAGGCCGCCCTTCGCTATCACATCGATATGCTACAGGTCCTGAGGGCTCTTCGTGGCATCCACTTTGGCATCGCAGATGTAACGGCCAGGCGGCGGCGGCGCTCCCTTCTGCTCTGAAGTGGACGATCTGGAGGAAGCAGCTCGCCCGCTTGCTGTGCCCAAACGTTGTGATCTAGAGGCGTTGGTCCCCATCGGCTGGGCTCAGCTGATTTGTGAGGGAGCCATTGATCTTCCACGTGGTTTCGTCTTGGCCCTCTGCAACTTTGTTTTTGTACAGGATAGTGCTGCGGAGTGCGCTTTCACGGTGACATGGCTGGAGCTTGTTTTTATGCTGGAGTCTGTTCAGGGCTTTGCTTATCCGGTTTCTGATCCTCGAGGTGGTTGGCTCATGTTGGCTCTCTCCAGACCGGGTAGCCTTCCTTCCTCCACCTAGCTTCTGCTCCGAGCGAGGGCTGCTTTGGGCCAGTTTGCGAGAGGGCGCCGCATGCAAACGCATGCTGCGCTCGCTCGGCCTCTTTGAGATGCCCTCTGACCGACTTGAGACGCTTGCAGGCCGCATCGCTTTGCTGGGCAAGTCTGACGCCAGCAAGAGCGGAAAGCCAGTTTTACATTGCTGTGGTTGAACAAGCTCCTACCTGGATTGGTGTTGCTCCGCCCTTCCAGAGTGCACCTGGCTCCGCCTGAATGACCCTGATCGGCCCTGAATCTCCGACCTCCGAGCGGCCTCAACTCTCAACTCACAGAGTCAGGGACTCAAGATCGTGCTTGCAAGATTTTGCAAGGTTGGACACAGCATCGGGGGTGCCATTGCAATGGGAGCACTTGGCGCCACGTCTGCAATGGGGATCCTAGTCCGACAGGTTTTTTGGAGGGCTATTTCCGCGTGAGTGCGCTGCTCATACAGCAATTCAGCGTAGCTTCGTGCTACACTGTCCATGAGGCTACTTGTTGCAGGCATTCAACTTCGCTGCATCTCCGCGCCCGAGCTGATTTTGTGCACGCTTTTGCATGTTCTGCAAAGCATGAATAAACTTTCAGGCGACCAAACTCCTATGGTTCTGGCTTGCCCAAGTGAAGCGAAGCAGTGGTGTCTCTTTTAGATCTTGTAGGCTTGTCCCGGTGCAGAACCCCAGTTATCACATAAGTAGAGCATTCTCGCATCGCCAGTTAGTCTTGAGTCTTAACCGAGCCACAAACTGGGCGATTTGCACGACAACCTGCGAATAAGGCACCGAATACTGTTCGTCAGCATCGGCCAGCCTCGCTTCGGTGATGAAATCTTCGCAGCTTGGATGGACAAACAAGTCGGTGCACTGCGACGTCGGGCTCCAAGTCGGATCTCAGACTGGAGCATCTTTTGGATTCTGCTTGGGGATTGGAGAAGAACATGAAGAAGGGCTGACGGCTACTGTAAGTACGCAAGCAGGTGCTTCGACAAGCACAGGACCCAATCAATCAAATATCGAATTTTTTTTCGGCACTTCGATTTTTCTCCATTTCGCGCTTTTCGAGCTTTTCGCTACTCTTTCGGGCTTGCCTGCGTTTCGAACATTCTGCTGTTCGCGTTTTTCTGCGGTTCGAACTTTTCGGGCTTGTCTGCGTTTTGACTTTTCGGCTTCTACTGTTGTGTTTTCTGTTGTTTTCGGGATATGTTTTTTGACTTTTCGCATTTTGCTGCACTTCGAACTTTTCAGTATTTTTCCGGTGCTTCAATGTTTTCGACTTTTTGTTTTCTGTGATTTTCAGCTTTGCATACAAAAGACCAAAGCTATCCAAAGCTCTGACCTAGCCAGTAGCCTCCTAGGCCAGGTCCGAGGCCAAGGGCCAGGGACAGCGCCAGCCGCTGTTGTTCCAGGTGTAGACAAGGGGTAGGCAGGCCAAGGGCTAGGGCTGGATAGGGGCTAAGGGCTAGTGGGCGTTAGGCTTAAGATAGGCTCAAGTGTAGCTAAGCCGGGGCTGGGCTAGGGTAGGCCTGAAATGCTAACTTTCCTTATTGTTCGCATGTACGACTTGTACTCCGTACCAGGGGTACTTGCTATCGCTGCTTGTGACAGGTTGGGTCCATCTTTCTTGAGAAACTGGCTAGTGTGTCGCGAGTGCCAACAGAAGCAGACCTGCTTCTTCGAACGGATCTCTCCAGGTCTGTGCCTGGATGCACCTTGCCAAAAACTCGCAAATCTATCGAATCCTGTAGACTTGGTGGACAGGTGAATATGATCCAATTCAGCAGAATCGAGCTTGTAAGCAGCCTCCACCAAACGGTAGACTCTGCTGAATTTCAATCCACTTCGGGTTCTAACCAGTCAGTAGACAAAACATAGGAATTTTGGCTGAGTTTTCAGGTTAGGCGAACTCGTCAAGTGGAACTTCCAATGAGTTTTGAGTTTTGAGCGTTTCGTATGTCTGCAAGCACCGCAGAGTCGCTAAGACAGAAGCATGCCGTCTGGGGGGCCAAGAAGTGCACGCCCAATTCCAATGCTTTTGATCTTTTTGGGCATCCTCCCTGAAATGAAGGAAGCCACTGTCACAGGCGGCATTTTGGCAAATTTTCTGGTGTTGGGGGCCGATAATGGCAAGTTTCGATGATGTTTAACCGCATAGACATCGGGGCCTATGTTTCGCGTCTGGGCACCACCAAATGACATGCTCAATTTCGCATGCAAGCCAGTTACAGAAATGAAGAGAGTCCGACGGACATATTCCTCTCAACGGTCCAGCAGCATAAACAGAACTCCAATTCGGAAGTCCAAGCTCATGCTGGAAAGAACACGTTTGAGTTTGTGACAATCACTAGCTAGCTGATTCGAAGCCTCAATGTGTCGAGTGGTCTAATTTATCAAGGGCCTAAAACTTAAAGGCCTCCTTCGCGCAATTGACGGAGCTCCCCCGCTCGAGGGCAGTTTTTTCTTGTTCTGTTCTTCCACAACCGTCTATGTCCACACGAGCACGTGCGAGAATGCTTGCGCCCGTTGGGCCCTAGAAACGCCCCTGCACGGGGCTGTTTTTTCGAATGGCTGTGGGCGCGGGGAAGTGGAGAATGGGGCATGCTGCAAACTGGAAGGCCACAGTCCTGTGGCCTCATGCCATGGTGTGGAGAATGCGGCACGGGAAAAGTCGAAAAGTTATTGGATAAAACGTGGAAAAATGTAGAAAATCAAGTCAAGCTGCGAAACGTCGAAGAGTACAGCAAACAGCGAGAAGTCGGACAACTGCGAACCGTCGAAAGGTACAGCGAACGGCGGCAAGTCGCAAAGTCAAAGTCGAAACATCGAAAAGTATTGAAACTCCAAAACCTTCGCAGAAGCCGAAAACTAAACAAGTCTGGTCAACGATCACTGCGAAAGCGCTTCCGCCTGACCCCAAAACTGTTGGAGACTCATTGGCGGCTGGGTGAAACTTTGAATTGTTTGTAGTTCAGCATAACTCGTCGCGATATCGGGCGAGAATTGCATAAGGCAAGAAGAGAGTGGCACGGTGCCTCTCTGAATTGACGAGTTCTCTGAATTGACGAGTCATTGCACCCAGGGCTTGCCATGCTTACGTCCCGAGCGAGATGTTGGCCGCGCACGCGTCCAGAAATCCGGCAACGATCGCGTCGCATCCGCAGCTCCAGCGCAAGCAAGGCGCAGAGAACCAGGAGAGAGGTATGTCTGACCGCAGGTTTGACCAGGGCGGCCGTGTAGCTGCGGCATGCCAGGCTTTTTTGACCCATTTTTTCCGTTATCCGCTAAGTGTCGAGATCCCAGAGACCGGGGCTGGACAGTTCGCGGCAACAGCAAGAGGAATTGCCCGTGCCGTACCGAGCCTATTCAGATTGGCAAGTTAGCCGGTCACCTGGAACTCTCGAAGCATTGCAGCGCACTATCATTCTGCCATCTCTAGTCTAGGGGTTCGCCGGTTCGCCCGCCTTGGTTTATGTGCAGTGCCTGATGTGCGTGAACCATGGCGAAAGCGTTTACCCATTCTCAAGAGGTCCGTGGCTTGCCTGAATACCTTGTGCACCACACACGGTTCACCGTCAATACCTTAGGTATTAGGTGCTTCTACGCCATCGCCCCGTTTGGCTTTTGAGTGTTCCCACGTTCTTTCTCCGGTCTACATTCAGGTTTCACTTGTTATCCCGACTGTAAAAGTTTGAGACTGGTACGCCAGGGCGTACGTTACTGTAAAGTTTGGTGTGTGATGGCATGCCTAGCATCAGGGAGAAATCGGCTTGAACCCTACCTTGAGTGTTTATGGAGTTGAATGGCTCGGTTAAATTCGGCAGTGCCCGGTGTGAGAAACTGCGAACCTGTTATCGCCGCCGAAATCCACTTAAGGTATGAATGTTCCGTGGTCTCACAATGAAGAGTGGCAAAGGCTTGATGTTGGCGGCTGTTGACCCCTCAATTGTGCGTTCCATCGAGGTCGTGGCAAGTGCTGCGCGGTGCGATTGGCGAACGACTGTGATGCGGTGCCGACGGCTCCCTCGATGCAAGGTGGTCTCGCGCTCAGTGAAGCATTATGAAGCATTGGTGCTTGCCAAACTGGTTCCGAAAGACTACAGTCACGAGCGTCACACCAGGCTATCGCCACGCAGCAAAGCTCTGCCTGTTGACCAGCGAAGGTGACTTGCTGGTAGGCCCAGAGGCAAGGGCTAAGCTCGTGTAGGCTTTGCCATGACGTGCCTACGCACTCGGCTCTGAGCTTGGACGCAGGTTGAAGAGCGAGATGGCAGCCTTGCTGAGGGAGTTGACGAGCACCGGACAGACAACTACTTAAACTTGCTGGCCAATGTGACAGCACTCTGAGATGTGAGAATTCTGAGAGCTGCGGAGTGCGGTGCGCTTCCGCTCTGCTCGGCTCTAAAGTCATCCGCTGTCGTTAGTCGCGTCTGATCCCGCAACCAGCTGCTTAGGCTTAGCCCCCACCCTAAACCCTCCCTTTGGGTCTGCAAATTTTGTGCTGCCCTCTTTGGCCCTGGGCAAGAGCCCCAGGCGTCGCCTATCCGGCAGTCTTCAAACTTATCCGTGCTTCGCTCGATGTATATAGCATTGGTTTACTTGCACCGACATATTTTCAATTAGTGAATTTGTTTGTGCTGTGCAGCACTTCGCCCAGCAGTCCAGAGACCAGGCGTTTGCATGTGACCGGCCGGCGAGACATAGGCTGCCCTCGCCATCCATGTGGTGATCCAAGCACTCGTGATGAAGAGGGAAGAAGCCTTTTACATGCCTCCGGTCTGTCTTCGCGATTGTGGCTTGTTGATCAAATCGTGTAGGATATCAGGCTTGGCCGGAAGCGACAATCGCGCAGAGGAGATGAATGTTTCAATTGTACAGCGAAGATAAAAAAAGAAAAGCGGGTCCTCTGCCGCTGTTGGCCGGTGCAAGGCATTCAGACTGAGGTGCCGTGGGGCACAAAGCAGAGAACTGCAAACCTGCACCAGGTATCCAGATTATCTGGATAAGATTAAGCCGAACACGCCGATGGATTTGAGCAGCGTGATGTCCAACTTGGATGCCAATAGGCAAGGCAGAGACAGACATTGTCACTCCGTGCCCTGTGCGGGTTCACTTTATGCTGAGACAGCTAGACAGGTACAACGCTCTTGGCGAATTTGTCAGCGACGTGAACATGGTGTGGGCAAATGCCTTCAAGTGCGCCGAGTTGATGTGAGAGCTGGTTGGAGGCTGGAGTACCACGTGGCATAGGTACAACGTGGAGAACACACGTGCATATCAAGCAGCCCTCCGAGCACAGAAGCAATTCTCTTCGCGGATGCAAGGCCGGAGCTGAGCTACTCTCTAGGACTCTAGGCCTCTGCAAGTGTCAGGCTTGGATCGGGACAGCCGGAGATCACGGCGCTCCAGAACACCGCTGCGCCAGTGAGTGCAACTCAACGGGGTGTTCGGTGTTTGGAAAATCACGGAGACAAGACTCGACTCAAAAGCCGAAGGTCTGGTGGTTTGTGGGTGAAGCTTCCGTATCGAAACTTGCGATCCTTCAGGATCCCTTTGGCTTAAGAGGCATGTCTTGCCACTTTCTCAAAGCACAGCAGAAGGTGTGTCACACTTCAGATCAGAAGGTGACTCACCGGAAGCAATCAGGTTTTGCATGGACGACTCCATCTAATTTGCTCGGGTGACTGCAAAGAATCGCTAAGTGTCACGAATGCCTTCTTCCGCGGACTTTCTGTTAGCAGCGTTCGTCATTTGCAGGAGGCACCTGGGCTTCGGTGAAATCAGCTGTATGCAGGTCACTGGCGTTGACAGCGATTTCGATGGCCAGTTTAAAACAACGTTTCACATCCGCACATAGCTTGGTGGCTTGGAGTCGCAGCTGCTTCAATTTGAGCTGCCTCACATGCACCTGCTGCATGTGTGCTGCGTATCGAGCCGTGGCTGTAATCATGATTCGAAACAGGACGTCCAACGCAGAGCTTCCCATGATCCTTTGCTGATATGAAGTCCTCCTTGTGTTGTCATGCTGTCGTGTGGCAGCATGCACACGTGTTGATCGGCTGCTTTTCTGACGCTTGCATTGAGAGGTGAATCGGTCTGCTTTGCCAAAATGCGCCTGCATTCTTTGCTGTTTGAGGGGAAGACAGACTGAAATGCGACTGTGATTCCCGGTGAGATTCATGAAGCCTCAGTGCACAAACATTGCGGCGTTAAGTAGGGATTTGCTAGATGTTTGTGTCCCTGATGTTTGAGTCTCAAGATGCTTCTGTCGCGGCACGCCGCGGCCGCAGCATGGCACCACAGCTGAGGAAGGGCACATGCCACAGAAGTGGGAGCACTGGACTGCCAGCGGCCCTGTTGCCCCTGCGCAGGCTTGTTCATGCAAAATATGACTCCGAGGACGAGGTCGCACAGCGTTTTCTGTGCAAAAGACCTTACCGAGACTTCCAGACCGCCAGGAGTCAAGCCATGGCCAAGCACAGGCCGAGCTTCCAAGAACTCACTTCTGTCTCTCTCTCTCTCTCTCTCTCGCTCTCTCTTCCTTTTTTCTTCCGAAGTCCACCGTGGAATAACTTTTGGGTTCCTTTCTCCCCGCATGTCCGACATGAGATCCCTTATGTCTTGTACCAGGGTGCTGCTGCCCCACCGGTGGGCGATGATCAAGTTCCTTCGCAGGCCAGAGGTTCGAATTAGTTTCATAAGTTCAGCGCCCAACTCAGCAGCAGCAACTCTTGATCCGCTCTGGCAGGTCATGTTAGAGCAGCGCCTGGTCTCATGCGAGATTTCCATACCGCAGGCCGCCCGCATCTTTGCCTCACTGTCGAAAGGGGGGAATCGTGCTCGAAGGTGCTCGAAGCCAGTGCAGAAGCTCTTTGCAAAGCAACAGGAGTCGAGGAGCTGGTGAAGGTTTTCGATCGGTCCATGGTTGTGCTGGAGATGGGATTCGCGCCATGGAAAGCCACCCTTCGGGGGGCCTTCTGCAATGTCGACAAGGCTTTGAAGGAGAACTTCCTTGGTATCATGCTGGAAATCTGGAAGCATGCATCTACCCCGACGGTGCTAGACGAAGCTGTCAAAAGTCAGATTCAGATTCGGTTCGATCTCAATCTCTCTACCAAGGCCTGGGCGGCTGTTGCTTGCGCACACCAATTGGGCCCAAGCCCTAACCCTCGGCGTCCCTCGACCATGTCTACAAATCTCTAGCACCATACCCTAACTTCAGGTGCTGCTTCTCACAGGGATGATAATCTTGCTACTTTACAAGGTGTTGAGGGCTTAAGGTTTTGGTTTCGAGGTTCCTGTATCGCATGAAACACAGTGCTCCTCTTGTTGTTTGTGCACAGCCCAGAGATTTGCTCCGGGCGGCGTTTATTCTGCCGTGTCGGTATTGAAGGATGTGGTTGGAGATTACAGTGGGGTTCAGGTTTTCGGAGTCGAAGACGACGTTGAGAGGGCTCTTTATCACCCTTCATCCAAAGCATGCTCTCAAAGCTGCTCTTGCTCATGTTACGGTCATGGACGCCGCAGTTAGAGGATCCTTCCAGTCCCGAACGAGAAAGGCTTACAATCTAGGACACCCCTAAAACATCAGGATCTCAATGTGCCAATCTGGTACGACCCCAGCCCAATGTGCGAAACCCGAAGCAACAGAGTCAAGGGTGCACCAGCCGAGAAGCCGTGCAGGAGAGTTCACCACTTCATGCTCTTACCTACAGGAAAAGTGAGGGCGGATAGACTCACACATGAGAACGTGTGATGTTTTTCTAGAGAGGCGGGTGAACTCAACTTTGTCCACCGAAACAGTGAGCCATTAGGAAAAGTACATGTCGAACGCGAACCCGTGAACCTTAAACTCCCTATAACTCCCTTTACCGAAATTGTGAACGCGTGACGTATCTAGGACAGATGCAGGCGAACACGACCCGGTGAACCCTCAACTCCCTCCACCGAAAAGTGACGCTGTTTTTTCAAGTTTGGAGAAAGAACCTGTGACAATTGCCTATACTTTGGGAAAAGAGTGCGGGCGAACTTGAGTCCGTGAACCCGTGACTACCTGCTCCGAAATCGTGTGCCCATGACTTTTTTCTGGGAAAAGTGCGGCAAACATGGGGGCTTGAAAACCAGCAGCAGTAAGCAATGCACTCGTCCTCAGGTTTCCCTAACAATAACTACAAATAGTCACATTATGGCTATAGTATCCCCCACCCAAAACGCTAGCCAAGTATTAAGGTCCCTATCGAATCATAAAGCCCAGAAAAACAACCCTTGTAAAGCATCAGTCTTTGTCTGTAACGAGCTTTGCTGTTTGAGAGGTTTCCGGGAGAGATGAGAGTTCGAGGGTGTTTTCAAGTTTGGGGGTTTGAGTAGCTCGGAAAATGGCAGATTGAATGATTGATAATCAGAACAAGCACTGCCCTGTAGACCCTGCATATATGCCATGATATACCTCTACCTACACCGATTTCGAGTTGTTAAGGCTGGATGTTCTTCGGCCTTGAGCTTCGGCTTCGGGTTTTTTGTGGCCAGCAACGGAAGGCTTCTCTAAACCTAAACCGCAACCCGAAGCTCTGAACCTAAACCCTGTAAGCCCCGAAGGAAAGCATACAGAAGAAAGAAGACGAGACGAAGGCGCAACGCACCAGAAACCCGACAATCTGTTACTTTGACAGTTTAAGTTCAGGGTTTGATAACTCATGAAGCTCTATATTACAAAGCTGCTTGAATGAAAGGGTTTGCTCTTCAGAATATCTTGGATGAGGTTATCCAGCACAAGACACTGTTGAACGAGAGCTTCAGGGTCGATGGTTGCGCTACTCCCAAGGCCTCAAGGTCTCCCACCATCATCCCGTCAGCGCTGTTGCTGATCGCCCACCTCCAACATTCAATCCCTCGCCGATTCTAAGCATATGTTTGCTTTTGAACATGTGCGGGTTTGTTTCATGTTTGCGGGGTTCTTGAAAATGCCTCAAGCAGCAGGCCTTGAACCGCATCCCAGGCCGAAGCAGGCCCTATCGACCCTGTCGCCGAGGGTCAGCTGCCCGACGATGAGGTCCGCACGATTCCATGCGGGTCTCGGGTTCGAGCTTGAGGTTGTGCTACTGAGATTGTGTACGGCACGCGTCCGACATAGTTCAATTTCAAGGGGATGAAGCCTTCCAGGCTCTGTTGGTCGAAGGCAAGCGCTGTAGTAAGTGGGCGTGGGGTGGGGGTCCATGACTTGCATCGAACCTTGCCGAAGCTTCATCGGCGAAAGTAAGCACTTCAAAGGGAACGTGATGATCAGAACGCACAGCGACCCATGCGTGCTCGACTGGATGTGACCCGTATTGTGCAAAGATGGTTTCAACATGAATGGCGAACAAGCACCGTCAAGAACGGAGGATGTCGGTGTTTGAAGCATTGTTGCTCCGTACAGTAGACTGGCTCAGACTGGTCTTATTAGCTTTGAGTACCTTTTCATGTTCCGTATACCATGAGCATCGCAATGCAGTGTTGCAGGCCAAAAAACCATCAGAAGAGCAGGCTGAGGGGGAGGAGGAGGAAGAAGCAGAGATGGAAGAGGCGATGGCAGCCATGGCGGCTTTGTGCAGTCTGCACGATTAAGCTGCNGTGTTGCAGGCCAAAAAACCATCAGAAGAGCAGGCTGAGGGGGAGGAGGAGGAAGAAGCAGAGATGGAAGAGGCGATGGCAGCCATGGCGGCTTTGTGCAGTCTGCACGATTAAGCTGCTAAAGTCGGAAAGTGTGTGCACGTCACTGGGGTTTGGCCGCAATGCGCACTCCAAGGTTTTAGTTCACCTTACTTGTAGAAGCAGTGCCATTGGCAGTCGGGTGCTTTTTCGGAATGCGTGCAATCATAG